>VZRR01012428.1:0-27790 GCA_013398015.1 Oreocharis arfaki
ACCCCACAGCACCCTGCATCACAGCACTATGTCTCAAGCTCCAGGATGCTGTCTCCCACATCTTTATTCTCTCCTTCGCAGTTGCCAGGATGGTACAGAGCAAAACGTTGGGTACTGTTGGGAACTAAGGGGTTGGAGGGGGAAAAACGGCTACACAGTGCTTATACTGCCAATGGCCAGCAGCTGTAACGAGAGAGAAAAGACAGCTGAGTTAATAAAAGCTTAGCTAAACTTTCTGCACGTAGAATAGACAACCTTTTTAAAGGTTAACAGCAACAAAAAAGACTCTAAAGAGGTAAAACTCGGAAGATGGATATATGTCTTCAATAACAAGTGGACTGGCATGACCCTGGCAACGTCAAGCTCCCTACAGTAGCTCTTTCTCTGTCATTTTGGATATCACTTATTTTAATAACACATTTACTGATGAGAGTAAAACTAATGTAGCATGAAGAGAAGGATGGAAGAGAAGGCATCTTATTTGTCAATACATTGTCACTGTCACCCTGCTTTGGTAATAAGGTGAGATATGAACAGCAGTCTGATTTTTGAAAACACCATGCACCAGCATGTCTCTTCATTTTCATCTGGAAGTGTGGGAGATCAGAAGTGCTGAAAAAAAGTTTTCATTTATTGCTTTTTTTCTCCCATAATTTATACATTTGTTGTCAATAACTTTATCCATTTGAGATTAATTTCAGAATCTATTAAAATAAAATATTTATGTAGTAACGTATGTGTTTCTCATGATTCTACCATTATATAGATATTTTTAGGTGCCTTCTTTATAGTACAGCTCATGCTAATAAGGCTGCTATTATTTTCTCAGAAAGCATAAACTCTCCAGCTGGAATGAAGAATTTGAAAATACAGCCTTTGAAAAAAGGTAGGACAATATTTTGCTGCATGTCTTGGGAGTAAAGAGATTTGACTCATGATTTTTGAAAATCTGAGGTCAGGAACAATTTGCAGATTGTTTTACTAAACCACAAAGTAATAATAATAATCAAAATCTTAGACAAAAGTTATTCTGCTGCTGCTACTGAAGAGAGATTTACCTCCATTTCCCAGGGATTACCAATATAATAGTCTTTAATAACCTGCAATTGTCAGACAAGCATGTTTTATTCCTGCACTTTAACAATAGCCCAAAAGTGCCAAAAGCATTTGCATTTATCTTCAGCCAGTGAAGTAGATGGCAAGACCAGAAGGAGCTTTATCTAACAATAGCTCTGGTGCCTTACAATTGTCTTAAATATTTCAACAAAGAGATACCTCAGTGTATTTCCCTGGCTACCAATGATTTGCCAAAGGTCAATAACTTTAGCTTTAAAACCCAACTGATTTCTAAAGCTTTTCTTGCAGTTGAGAGATTAATCCAGACTCTTATAAACATATTTATGAAATAAGAGCAAGAGATTTCAGCCTGGCAGTTTGGAATGTAACACCATTTTGTATCTATATTATTTTTGGGATTAGAAACCATTAATTTCTAAAATTGTGCTGTGGACCATAAGTGGCAACAGCTGCAGCTATCTGTTTGCTGTCTTTCCACATGGGCTATTTTCTGTGCAAGATATGCATGAAGAACACAAATAAATGGGGTGCTACCTCTTTAGACAGGGCCTGGCAAATTTAAAATAAAAAACTAAAAAGCATGAACCATGTTTGCCTTAAAATGATGAACTTAGGTGCTAATAAAAATGGCATCTTAAGGCAAGTCCTTACACACTTCCTGTTTCTGTAATCAATTCTTCTTCATGCACAAACTAATACAATGCCTCTTCTTATTATGTCACTACTGTACACGAAACATTTCATGCATAAAATATTAATCCCAGATACAGGTCTTTGAGAGAATGATTGTACTGGCTAAAGAAAGAGAGAGAGAGAAAGGTTTCTGAATATAGCTCCAGTAATGCTTTCCAGTCCCAAAACAAAACTGCAACTATATTTAAGCCCATGGCTTTTCAATAGCACATAAAAGCAAATCTTTGGACAGTTTAATGATGTGGACAAGATGACTGAGAGAATCAAAATGAGACACACCATGTGTCCCTTTCAAATTTGATCTATAAAAACCCAAAATAAACCAAAATGCAGTTACCTGGGTATTCTTTGTACTTTACTTTTCACAAGTTAAACTTGCCTTTTTAAAGATTTTTATTCCAAAGTGAATCTGGGAAAAGGAAAAGTTTTGATTCTTGCCCACTAAGGGCAGTAGGGAGGGACGGTCGGAAAGAGGGGGGAAAAAAGAAAAACAAAATAACCTCAATGAACCCAGCTTTTAAGCCTTCAAAAGATTTTTATTGTTAAGAATTGCCACTCCTGATTTCACAAGTTCAGAATATTGCACTGTCAGTAAACCATTCATTCAAATATAAATATCTAACAACAGGTAATTTAATTAGGAGGATCAGGCATGTCTCTGCTTCTATTCCTTCTTGACAGTCTTATGGACTATGTGAATTGTGCCCCACACTAGGCCCCTGCTGCCCCTTGTGCCCAGATCCAGACCTTGGCTGGAGCACGCTTTTCCCCCATGGTTCACATTCCCTTGGCAATTGAAGCCACAGTGCAGGTGGGAGAAAAGGTACAATTATTTCTTGCCATAATTCCGAGTCAGAACATGGCTGAGGTTTTACATTATTAGGGCAATTTCAGCTCCTTCAGCTTAGTCCTGACCTCAGACCTACTGTTTGAGAAATGGACTCATGAAAGTCTTCTGCCTTCCACGGAAAGACCATCCTCCAGAGTTAATTACTCAGGGCTTCATCCAAACCATTACTAAATTTTTTCCCTACTAGAACCTCATTTTCTTTTCTTGCCAGAGAATTTTGCAGTCTAAGAGGCCTGAAAACTATGTAAAGAAATCTTTTCAAAGTAGTCCATCTGCTGCCAGTGGGATAGTTCACCTGAATGAAGCACAATAGAGTCCAACAACAGAATATATTTTTCAGTAGATACAGCTTTGCTAGGCTGTAATCATTCCTGATAATCCCTCTGTGGTGGGTTGACACTGGTTGGATGCCAGATGCCCACCAAAGCCAGTCTCTCACTGCCCTCCCCAGCTGGACAGAGGTTTCCTTGCTCAAGATTAGGACAGGGATCCTGATCCAGCACAGGCTTCCTACAGGGTCACAGCCTCTTCTGGGCACCCACCTGCTCCAATGTGGGCTCCTCCAAGGGCTGCAGGTGGATCTCTGCTCCCCTGTGGTCCTCCAGGGGCTGCAGGGGCAAAGCTGCCTCACCATGGTCTACACCATGCCTGGAGCACCTCCTTGCTATCCTTCTGCACTGACTGAGTGTCTGCAAAGCTGTTCCTCTCACACATTCTCACTCCTCTTTACTGCTGAAACTGCAGTTGTACTGAAACTTCCTCCTCCTCTTAAGTACATTATCTGAGAGGAGCTACCAACATCAGCTGATGGGCTTAGCCAGTGGTGGGTCCAGCTGGCATTGGTTGCCCTGGACATGGGAGAAGCAACTCACAGCTTCACACAGAATCCAGCCCCGTAGCCCCCCCACTACCAGAAGCTGGCCACACAAACCCAATATACTCCCTTTGGAATATGGCAGTTATTCTCTTGTCTCATTGCCTACAGTTTCCAAATCCTTCTAGATGTTTATTTTACTCTTTTTTCTTTAAAAGTGATTCTCTCCATCTTCCCCTTTCCATCTCTATTATTCTCCATTTACTGACCTCTGAGGTCATACACTGCAGTCTCAGAATGGTTTGTGGTGTAGTAGTTGTGGTCTCACCTCTGGACTGTGAAGTAGTGCTTTGCACACACAGGCCACAAAAGACCACATATTAGATAGAAATTAAAGGCTGCTCTGCAATACAAATAACTTTACATTGAGAAGGGGCATGTACTTCTGGAACAAAAAAAAACCACTTGTGTTCAGTATTGGGTGGGAACAATGTCCAATTATAGGCTCCTCTTGCAAAATAAATTAGAACTTCAATGGGGGTATCTGTGGGAATTAACAGCAGGTCAGCAAGCCTGTCTAAGTCTGAGTCTGACATTGGTCTCAGCACGGTCCATTTCTACCTGTGAGAAACTTAGTCGAGAGAAGCAAGAAATTCAAAACAATAGAGGGAGAAAACAGCAACACAGCTGCAACTGACATTTTTTCTTAAACACTTAAAATACCTATGTTGTAGATAGCTAATAATAGTATAGTGTAGATAAAACAGCCAATAAATCTATTGTTGTAGTTAACCAATAAATGAGTAGCATAAATGATAAACATATAAAAGTGTATATATATGACACTAACTTTTTAAAATAAAGAGTTTTTTACCTACACTCAATACTAAAACTTGTGTGTGTTGTGTCCACCTTGACTGCGACAGGTATCAAATAATTATGTCCCAGAAAAATGGGGCTTTAATTTGATGTCAGTAGGGCTAAAGGACTATTTAGCTCCGTCATTTCTGTATGAAATGATCTTGTAAGTTCTGCAGTATCAGGATGCTAAAAAGTGCATAAATAGCCATGGTCCCATGCAGTAAACTTGCTACCTTTTGCCATTTGGAACAATGTATGGAAAATTGCCAAAGCTGTGCCACAGGATTAATTACAGACTCATCATAAAATTCTGAAACCACAACACTTAGGCAGGTAAGGAAGCTCTCTAATAGGTTTAATCAACTGTAGGATAAAGCCTGAAAGTAGTAGATGTGATATGAAAAGAGATCAATGAATTTAAGTAGGCTACGATTCTATTCACCAGGTTTTGTTCTTGGTGAAAAAAAAGTGCTGATTTATTACCTGCATCCCCCAACAATATTCTGAATAAAGCATTTAAATACAATTTTAATGTATTTAAAAGTGACAAAACTCATGCTTCCTTTGTATTAAAGACTGAAAAGAAATAGTTTCTTAACCTACTAAAGGTGATCTTCCTTGCCAGAAGGACTCCTACCAGGAATTGCAAGGGTAGCTTATCTGAAGGTTTTCTAACTGTTAGATGCTATAAATGTCACTCCTTACTGTTGGCACCAGGCTGCCATTTAGCTCCCGGTACAGAGAATAGGGAGTGCCCTTTCCTAAATTTGTTTAAGCGTCTAAGGCGATTACCTTGGTCTCTTGGTCTCTCTTGCACATAGTACATTATTTGATAGCACAAACAAGTGCACTAGCACAGCCAAACCCTCTTAGAACCAATTACAAATAAATAGGACCCGAACAAACTCACTGTCAGTTAGCAAGCAGTTGGTTGTTTTGATAATCACATTACAGAAGGGGTATCCACAGAAATTCAACCACTCCAAAAATTAGTAGCATACCAAAGGCTAAAGACACATAGACAAAGCAGTTCTGGAGCACAGAAAGGTTAATTTTCTCTCCCTCTCAACACCCACTCCCCTCCCTCAAAAAAGGGAGATAGAACCAGGCCATTTCTCCCTCTGACATGCTAAAGCTTTCAAATAGCTCCCAGGCATTTTAGAAGCAGTTGTACAGTGTTTGCTTGCCACTTTCAATTAAACATGGTACAGCAGTCTGATGTCACTAGGATCTACTAATAGGAAGAGTTTATTTAAAAGAGTGTTAAAACTCCAAACAAAGAACCGTCCACAGAGGTTTGCATTTTCTGGATAAACACCGAGGCAATTTATAGAGACAAGAACAGGTAGAACAACATAAAGCACTACCTCTTTGTCTTTAAACTCTCTCAATACTTAGTGAATGAAGATAATTTACTGCACATCAGCAAAATCCAGATAATATACAGCATGTCATCAAAATAATCAACTTGTGGGATTCCATAGAATCACAGCTAGCTTTGTGCATCTCCTTGGAAGCAGTAGGTATCTTGAGAAGCAAATATTTTAGAAGTATTTGAGCCTCCAGCAGATTCAGTCACCATTGTATTTAACCAAATTCCTTTCTCCATACGTTTTGATTAAATGGAAGCATTTCTGGTTGGCCACCTTTCCATTTTAACATCGTGTTTTCAACTGTTTTAATGCACCTGAAGTGATCAAAAGTAGACAAAAATCCAATTTTTTCCTGGGCCTCTCAAAAGGAGGCAGAGTGAGCAGCTTCAAGGTGGCAATAGAGATCAGAGAAAAAGTGGGTAAGAAGAAAAGAAACATGACTGATTGGGAAACTGGTATGGAAGGAAAGAGATACCAAAAGTCGAATGGAAGGGCTTGATAACTAGAAAGAAGCTGTCAGGGGAAAGGGTTCTTAAAAGTCTGTGGTTTTTAAACCAAGGGTGCAATCAACTCTGTCCATGAGAGAGCTAACTCCAGTTCTGTACAAGAACTTTTAAAGTACATTAAGGTTCTCACTAGAGTCAGGTACAGATACTTAACAGAGTTGTTACTTTAACTAGGTATTTATCGTGTGTATCCACAAAGTTTGACCCCAGCATTACATGCATTGATCTATTGGATGCTACTGCTTTGACTTGCAAGGTGTTTCAGGATGAAATGAACAGCAGCCTCGAACACATCTGTAAGACCTCTAAATCTTCTTGATCAACCCCAGATAGAAGTTCTGATCCATTCCTTCCTTTTCTAAATAGTGCCTTCAATAATCTAAAGAATTGGAGGCCAAAAATTGTTTTGAATTTTGCAAATGCACTAGGAATAGAAAATATTTGCAAGAAATGCAATGACAACATAAAGACTAGTAATCTCATTTGTATATAAAGAAAAAAAGAAATATCTCAGTTTTACTCAAAAGGCATAGGATTATCACAACAAAGTCACATCTCCTCACTTTCTATTTAATTTTTGTATATAACTCAAAGACCGAAGGAAGGGGAGATCAATCTCACTTCTATTAATTGTGTCTCCTTCTAATCAGGTTCCCTGCCTCTTTTTCACACATGAATATACCACAGTGTCTGAGTAACAAACAATGCAGAGCAATGCTGCTTGTTTAAAATTAAGATTCCCCCAGACTTTTTTTAATGTCATGGATGTTTTTCTATTGCTGACAGGCTTTATACATCATTGATTTACAAAACCTCTGGTTTGATATTAGATTGACTTGACAGTGTCTCACATAATGAGTAAAATATAAAAAGCAGCAACAGACTACACTCTTGGCATGCAGACCCAAGCTTGACTGGAAGCTGGAAAGAGAGAGGTGCTTCCCTTCCACATAACTGTGACCTCTTGGGATGGTTCTACTCATAAAAGGCAGCAAGTGCACACAACTCACTGCGTGTAGCTACTGTCATTTCTGCTCCACAGAGGTAAAAATCCAGTGTCTTCTGAATTGATGTCTGGGTGGCAGAGGGTTTGCACAGAGGTAACTAAAGCCTGCAAACTTTTGGACCTGAAAAGGGCCAAAAAATAACTCAGCTGT
Source organism: Oreocharis arfaki (assembly GCA_013398015.1). Taxonomy (NCBI): domain Eukaryota; kingdom Metazoa; phylum Chordata; class Aves; order Passeriformes; family Paramythiidae; genus Oreocharis; species Oreocharis arfaki. The sequence continues at coordinate 7,332 of VZRR01012428.1, forward strand.
GGTCTCAGATGCAGTGAGACTGGTCTCCAGTGCTCTGGGCACTGGACAAGTAATTTGATTTACGAAATGTGCCTATTTGATAAAAGTCTTTGAGAGACAATAGAAAGCCAAAATCCAAGAACATACTCACAAGTTGTTTAATCAGACTTTTTTTTTATGTAAAGGGTTTTGGGGCTCAGCCCACAGACCTTCTCTGATATACATCTCTTATGTCCTAGAAAATTGCTTCAAATTTCACAGATGCTCAATTGCTTCTCAGTTTATTTATTAAGACTTACAAATCCCAAATTTTAAACTATAAATTATACTAATATTTGCCCAAATAGATATTTTTCTAAATACTATGAAATTCCAATAATAGATATGTTATGTAAACCTTGACAAAGAGAATTCTATGTATGATAGCACTAAACAGTCTCAGTGCAAATACAATGAAGGAAGGAAAAAGGAAGAATTAGGAAGTGGATAGACATACAACAGCTCTCCCAAAGCTATTCATGGACAATAGCAAGTAACATATGTGTGGTTTAACTCAGCAAGAAATTGCCTACTCCAGTGCATAAAGTACAGCTGCCCTAGAAATGCAGCCCAAACCTGTTCCGCCTGCGTGGAAAGGACAACCTCACTAAGGTCTCAGCTGCTTCTCTACACAACCAGAACCACCTCAAAAAGACAAGTGGAAAAGCCACACACTTTATACCTGACTGTGGATAAGAATATCAGAATTTCTGACTGCAACTCATGTTTTCTGACATTTCCCACACGAGGTCTGCAATTTTTGGATACCTAAAATGTTCTAGGAAAATTATCATGTTTTTCCCAGGTGGGTAGGTATTTTTCCATTGTAGAAACAGAAAAGCAAGATTTGACTCCTCCACCTTGATTACATTTTTCTGGGCTGCTTTGCCTTCATGCTTTTGTAGGCAACCCATGCTCCAATTCTGATTTAAGCAAGAAACAGGGTTAGAAACACATTTTTTTGATCCCTCCACAAAAACCCTAAGCAAGTACTCACAGCCCCAAGCAATTGCATCACAGAAAATGAAACTCAGCTGTGAACCCAATATATGGAGCTGCCTGAGCCATCACACGTCCAAACTGGAATTCTAGCAAGATTCTCAGCAGCTGCAGTTTAATGATGAAATAATTGAAAATATAAAAAATCAAACACTTTACCTTTTGCAAAGGCAGTATTTCTGGAAGTTTTATTTCCCCAATGCTTTTATGTTTTAATATTTTTGTGCTGATATATCTTTTGTGAGAATAAAACTCAATTTTTGATCACTTTTGATTTCTAGATACCTTCCTATGCTGAATGGCATTCAAAAGGTTTAAGTTTATATACAGAACAATTTTTGTGAAATTGTCTGTTTTCCATCAGCTGCATCAGAATGTTTGTGCTAGCTTTTACTTTGAATTTTATTACTTCTTTCTGGAGAACTCTCAAGCTTCCTTTTCTCCAAAGATTAACACATCTCTTGTGAAATTATAGTATCCCAAAGGAGATAATTTAATTACCTGCAATTCTGCCTTTTTTTTTTTTTTTTGAGATTTCATTAACAAGCTCCTATTTTTCACTCACAGCTCCTCCAACCCAAAATAAAAGTGGTTAAGTAGGTAGTTTTAGTCGTGATGTTTTGATTCCAGAACTGATTTGTTGGAGGGTGTAGTGGTTCTGTACAGTTGCCTTTTAGTATTAATTCTAAATAATCTACTGTGAAAAACTCTCACAATTTATCACAGTTTCTGCCTGTGGCATTTCCCTTTAGCTCAAGGATAAATCTTTCTAACTCTGGCAAATGTCAGGAATGCTCTTGTGATACAGGTGATCCTACAATAATAAAAATCAACAGCTAAAAGCAGACTTTATTGTATTCATTTTGATACTTATAGCCTGTAATAAATTTTCATCTCATTCTTATTTAACAAAGGCTATATATCTATACATACTATCCTCTATATCACTATGACCAAAACCAGAGGACCATCTTGAGTTATGATATGCTATATACATAATCATTTTTACAGTAAAGCTAAATGAAGAAGTTATCATATTGAAATCACACCTAAAACAGTGAAATCGGTGTTAATATTTTTTTATCATTTCAAGGATTTGTACCACAGGAAAGACATAAGAAAGTTAAAGTCTTTAGTCATACTTAGATCATTAAACATCAGAATACAAGAGCAAATTAACTAAATATTTGTACAAATACCTCAGGAATCCACAGCCCACCTCACCTCTGCCAGAATCAGACCCATCATCATCCTGACAGCCACCAGCAGGACTGTCTTTTCAGTTTCCCAGGTTACTGGCAACGATTTTGTTGAAGTCAGTCATAGCCAGTTTGCCGATGTGTAAAGTTTGTCTCTTATCTGTAACACGCTCAACAAAACTTCAGCACACATGGACATCGTGATGTCACATAGCATACATAGTGCCAGGCTAAGGAATATAGAAAATGAACACTTCTCACCTTCCCAGTATCCTAGTGTATCTATCTTTGTTTTCTCGTACTCTTTTTGCTGGGCAGAAATAACATTATTTTAGTTTAATGAAGATTGCATTAAAATAGCTGCACTATCATGTTTCCATGAGCTTCCTATTCCCCACAAATAAACAAGATCCAAAGCTTTCCTTTGAAAAAAGAGAGCTGTTCCCAAACATGTTTCTCAGGACTATCACCAATCATGTCAAGCATTGTCCAGAACGCCAAGGAGGAATTCCTTGTTATTTTGTTTCCCATTCCTCAGAAAACATTGCCTTTCTCTTTGCATCAAGGAAACCCTTATTTACAATTGCAGCTCTGTTGATTTCTCTCATTACAAGGTTTATGTATGAGAGGAGTAGCTTAGCCCACTACTTCTGTCACTAATATGCACTTTTCCAAGAACACAGACTGTGAAAACAAAGCGTTGCATAGAAGAACTTCCTTTGATTTTTGTCATCTTTGAGCCAGTGCTTAACCATCGTCACATTTTTAGATCTGTCACTGGATACTTCTGAAGTACAGAAATAACTGCATTTTCCGAGTTGTTGTGTGTGCAATGTGTTGACTCCAGTCTGGAAAACCACCCTGCCAGAACAACTCCAAAGGGAGTATGCAAATCCTTTTTAGTAACACTGTTCACCATAAAACATCAAAACACTATCTGAATACATCTGGGAGATGAACAATAATTTTGTTCTGGTCAGGCTAATCTCTAGTCTTTAGTATAAAATCACAGCTACATAAGTGAGATGAGAAATAGTGTATGAAATGAGCAAGAAGCACTTCAATGAGAACTTTTAGAGGTGTCTATATTTTGCCATTAAAATCACCATTAACAGACACACAGTTTACAGGGAAATTTGTAATTTTTTCCGTAACATTTTTTATCAGAATGTCATGGTTTATATCAAAGCTACTTTTAGAAGCACGGGTTTTACACTTCTTATTTCACAGCAAAAAAAAAGGGCATGAGGACACTGACTTCAGAAATCTTCCCAGTTCTAAAGTTCGACCAAAAATTAGAGAAGCTGATGATTGCTTAAAGGAGCCATTTGTTTTAATGGTGGTCAAATATTTCAGGGTGAGTTTCTCTAGAATCCAAATATGACTAAAATTGCAAATCTATTTAAGGACATCAAATAACTCCTCTTGCCAATTAGACAAATGGATATTGCACACAGCACACTTAATCTTATGAGAATTCAGCCACAAGGTTTACTTCATAGCACATAGCACACTTCCAGGCTACATCTTTTTCCCAGGGCAGACGTTTGACTTGGACGTCACCAGACCAGCAGCCTGGAATGCTGCACATTTTACCAATTACCTCAACACTACAAATCCCCATCAAAGATATACTTTCTCACCAGTTATGTCATTGTCCCATCGCCAAATACTAATCCCAACAGCTCTTGGAACCGCTTTGGCTCTACTGTCATTAACAATTTGCCTTTGTAGAAGCTGTACACACATCTCAGTGCTGAAACACTAGATCTTTCCTATTCCCACAACAGACTTGTCATGGATAAAGCAATTAGAAGATCATTTGTCTATCCTGAGCATTTACCAAAAAGCCCCTCCTGTTGATTCTTTCAATATTCCAAGTACAGATTCCCTCTCTTACCAAGAAAGGAAAGATGCTGTCTTAGGAGACAGCATCCTGTGATTGGAAAAGGCCAGGTTCAGTTCCCAGGATAGCCACCTGCTCTCTGCATGACCTCAAGGAAGTCACTTGTCCTAAAAAATGGCCAGTGACTCAGGAATGTCAAACCTGGCATTTCTTCAGTATAGTTTTCAGAAACCATTAATTTCATTTAGCAATACAGATAAGGTCTCTACCATCTGGGCAGGAAAACAGGGAGCAGCTCTTACAGAAGAGAAAAGGTAGAAAGTCCTGAGTGCCTCAAGCCAGGCCCTCCAAAAACAGTTTTGAGGCCCTGAACCTCTTTGTCACCCTCCTCAATCCATAAAATGGAGACAAGAATATTTTCCTTCTGCCCAGGGATTGTGAGGATAAATACATTCCTGTTTGTGAGGCACTTAGATAAGATAGCTAAGGGAGCTATGTAAGTTGATAGATTCCTTGATCTTAAGGAACTGTACTCTTGAAAGAAGCAGCTTGACTGAGTTATAAATGTCCGTATTATTCACAATATGAAACTGCCAAAAGATAAAAAACATTCTAATGATATTTGAGAGCAGGAACTCCCCTTCGCCCCCTCATACTTTGAGGACTCTGTCCCTTTGGAAATGGTATGCTTTTCAGTGAGGAGGATTCCCTATTGTTTTCTTCTCTATTCTTTATAATGTAAATGTAACCTCATTTATTTATTTATTTTGTCTCCCAGGCCTCTTTTCATCTGGCAAGATGGTGGGGGAGGGGGGTGGAGGGAAGAGGAGCTGGAGGAGGGGGGCTATTTAATAATGTCCTATTAATCGCAGAGCACTATCAGCAGGCTTTAACCCTGTTCCAATTCTTTGATTGCTTTTTAGGGATTAGAGCAAACTTCATTGTCATCCATTGCATTGTAAATAGGTAAATTTGAGTGATATGTACACAAAATATAGATAGGTGGATAGCGCATCAATATATGTGCAGAGTATATACATGCATTTATATAGCTTGTACACACACACACACATATAAAAATAAACTACATCTCCCTGTACGCCTAAGAGAAAAATCAAATCAAGGCACGGAGAAACCGAAAAAAAACTCCTACATGTATCATTCACCTGATTTCAATTGTGACTCCCTTTGAACCTCGGCCAAATCATTTTGTACATTAAAAATTGGTCAGGGATGATAAGATTCCATTTTCATGGTTGGTAATGCAGAACCGGTGAAAGAATACAATTACAGACCCCTGAGTAAACTCTGCGAATGTCAACTTGATGTAAATGATCAAGTGTCGACAAAGGGCTGGTGGGAGGGGGGCAGGCAGAAATGGAGGGGAAAGAGAAGCAGAGGGAGAGAGAAAAAGAGGCTTCAACTTCTTCAGCAGCCTCACCCAGTGGCACGCCAGCATCTTCCCAGTCCCAGCCATTTGGGACCCGACCTTTTTGAGCCAACACGGGGCCCCCAGTCTCCCACGGCTGCCACCACCATTGCCCCCCTCCACACTGTGTTGGGGTTGTGACACAAGTGACCTGCCCCTGCCTTCAGCAGGCCAACAAAAGCAAGCAGCCAGCACAAAGAATTCTTGCGAAACAATAGCATTCTTCCACAAAGGTCCTGCAAGAGCCCAACCCTCACAGTTTGTATTGAGGGACTGTCAGACCCCAACCCCTGCACAGAGTGGCTGCACGACTGCAGGTGCGGGTCCCCAGGGTCACCCCGAGCCCTCCTGGCTGCCTTCCCGCCCCAGCCCCACCATTTCCAGGGCCCCAGGCAGCCCTGCTTGCTGCTCTCTGCCTTCTCTGTGAGCAGTAAGTTGATGCCATAGCAACTTCTTCTCTTTTTCTATTGAGATGACATAGGAATCTGCAGGTGAATGTTGTGGCCAAGATGTGCAGAGCTCAAGGAGAGAAAAGGAGGCAGAGGCATTCATCACTCAGCAGGGAGAGCAATGGTTTAAAAGTTGCCAGAGTACAATCTCTGTAGTCCTTACACTTCATGATTCCCCAAGGGAGAAGATAAATCCCTTCTCTTAAAGTCAGGTAAACTGAGGCACGGAGAAAGTAAAGCACTGACTTAACCATGTTCCCAAAATGAGTCTTGAGGGCTGACTGCCAGGTGCCTGTTTCCTCCAGCTTCGGGCTGACCACAGCCCATGCTGCCCCTTGGTGATAAGGAGAGAATTCATATCTAGGTCATGGCCACACCTCATCTGCTCCCCCATTGCAGTGAGAAGAACAAGACTGCAGTGAACGTCTGGGAGGGGGATACATAACCAAAAGTCTTTTGCCATTCATGAGCTGAAAACAGGAGCAATATTTCCATTTATTTTAGAATTATCACCTGAGCTGATTAAAGCGGTTATCAACTTCAGTTGTTCTTTACATGTCGTTTTTGTTTCACATTTCCAATGTTTTCCCTGTGTGCACTGCATAAATTATTGAAACATTATTTTATTTATCCATCCCCTTGTGACAGAAATAGGTTCTCTGAAAGCAAATCTTGTCCTAATCAGTTTTGTTTTTTCTTGGTTTCTCTCCTCAATATTGCCACACCTTTTGGGTTAGTGAACACTAGTTTGCTTTTGTGGAGAACAAAAAGCACTGTGGGCTGATAAAGACAGGCTGCTAAATTAAAGGTTATTCCAAAGTACATAATTGGCTAGGAAACAATAGGCTTGTAAAACTTTTAGCAAGCTGGGTGGGAAAAGAAGATAATACACTGAAGACAGACAGGAAGGGGATTGTCTTGACCCCAGCAGCCCTGCTTCCCATTGAGACCTAACCTCAGCACAAAACTTTCTTGGTTCACAACTACCTCCAGAATTGGCCATCAAGAATATGAGACAGTGAAATAAGCAAACCCCAGGGTGTTGAAATATGGGCTTAGGTTTATATCTTATATAAAACCAGCAGACTAGTACTGTCCCTTCCTACCCTGTACGCAATTCTTTTTATGTACTAATACATCAATACAAAGCACTGTTACAGAAGCAGACACTTAAAATGTTGGGGTTTGTTTCTCTTTTTGAGTGCTATGTGTGCCATCCTAATTATAAGCAAAATAAAATTAAGCCATGATATGCACATGAGTTCCTACTAACAACAAATATCATAATCAAGTTTGATGTAAACGTGACACAAGTTGCTTAGCTAATAAGAGGTCTAAACTCTAGCTAACTACCTGTACTTTAAAATTAGCTCTGCTCAAAATATCTCAAGCAATACTATTAAAGAGTCAAGTGACGTTTAGAATGTTAGCAGGACTGTTCTGGTTTTGAAGCACAGTTTCAAATAAAATGAATTTTAAACAGTTCAAAATGTTGCAATTTCTCACCTGCACATATGGCTTATGACAAATTTGAATACTGAGTGTTATCTGAATCTTAAACTCTGAACCAGTGTACACAAATACAGTTGGGGGGGTTGGGCACTGCAGTCAAATCTATTTGCTTCTCAGGCTAAAATTATTTGAACAGTTATTATTTTTTTCCTTTCCTTCCCTTGATTCTACATTCATGGTTCCCCTAAATGACACAAAATTATATATTGAATTTTTCCTCCCGTTACAAAAAATAGAGTGGACCAAACCCATTAACTGGGAGAGTTAAGTCAATGCACATCATCCTTTTTGACAAACTTTATTACCTGTTGCCAGTCTTTGCAGATAATTACAGAAACTTAAACATAGTTTGTCTTACTGAATGTAAGGAAATGAATGTAAGGAAATGAAAACATTTTTTCTATGTCCTACTCATATAATGAGAAAGATCTCAGTTAACAGAGATTAAATCTACATGGCATTCTTATAATATACAGCAAAATCTATTTCAGCAAATGAGGAAATGACCATTTTTATCTAACATTGCTGAAGCATTCCAGATTTGACATAAAAAAGCCACAGCTCTAATATTAGATTTAAATAGTGCAAATTACAGCACATGTTAAAAAACTATTCCCTTGTGTATTTATAGCTTTAGGTTCTGAACTTGCTGTCTTGCATATTTTTCAGACAGTCATTTTAAAAAGTTTTCAGTCCTTTATTTTATTATTATTATTAACTATATGTTAATTATTATTGATAAGAATTAACATATTGTTATTGTTGCCACACTAGAGATGATGTACAAATATTGTTTTGCTAATAAATGTGATGGAAGGGTTTATTCTTTCAAGATACTCATATGAAAAATATTTTTTCAACTAAATGGTTTCTTTTGGCAATTCAAATCCATTTCTTTCATTTTTAGTTGTTTTCGTTCAAATACACATGCTTAATTTAGAAAGCAAAACGCTAAATTAAAACTATTTGTACAAAAACGAGGAAAGACATATCACTCCAGTCTGATTTGCCAATTACATTTTACCACAGCTTTGTAAGTAGTTGCTATCCTTTTTATTTGAACAATTCTGAGGCAAATTTTTTTAGGGAATACAAATATTTCATGCAGATGAGTGGTACACCTAGCAACAGAAACATGCAGAGCAAAACTCAGTAGTCAGAGCAGGTCTCGAGGAGGGCCACAAAGTTGATTAGGGGAATGGAGCATATCTCCTGTGAGGAAAGGTTGAGAGAATTGGGACTGTTCAGTTTGGAGAAGAGAAGACTTCAGGGTGACCTAATTCCAGCCTTGCATTACCTAAACAGAGCCTACAGGAAAGACGGAGAGAGAATATTCACAAGAGCATCCAAACACAGGTTAGGAGGGAATGGCTTCAAACTGAAAGAAGGCAGGTTTAGATCAGATATTAGGAAGAAATTCTTTACTCTGAGGGTGGTAAAGCACTGGAACGGGTTTTCCAGAGAAGTTGCAATTGCCTCATCCCTGGAAGTGTTCAAGGCCTGGCTAGAGCAACCTGGTCTAGTGGAAGGTGGCAGGGGATGGAGGGGTGGGGGGCGGGGGAATGGTGCTGGAACCAGATGATCCTTAATATCTCATCCAACCCAGGCCATTCTATCATTTGTGGAATCACCTTGCCTACTATAGCTAGAAGAATAGCAATTAAAACCAGTTGCCTACAAAAGAGAAAATGACAAGCCAGGCTGAAACTTTACAGATATGGCAATATCCGGGGAAGAATGTATAAAGTTTTGTTTCTTTGGACAATGACTGCCTGAAATGTCACTAACTTTTGGGTGTTTTGACTTTAGGAAGGATATAAAAAAAAATTTGAGTTTTTCTACTGCAAGAAAAAAATCTTGTTTTTACCCCTCATCCACATTTCTATTTGAGACAGAGCTTTTAGAATCTAGATTAGAATAGTTAATAAGTAACTATGAAATAGTACAAAAATTATCTTAAAGAAGTAGTGTTGTTATAGAAGTACATTTAGGCATGAAGTTTTCAGTAACCTATATCTTGCAGTACTAAATACATTATCTTCTACTTTCCATAATGGAGGGACAAGTTTCTCTAGATGGTTTTAGTGGAGAAGTGATTTTTATATGTACACCTCTGCAGCTGAATACAGGAGCAATATAACAAGACAACTGGATGGGTTACACATCCTGCTCATCTTCTTTGTTATCATTAACAATTCAGGAGTCAGAGTCAGTTTTAAGTGGTAAATCATTCTAAGCCTTTTTTACATAAATAGTGTATGGACATCTCTTTTTTTTTCCAAGCAAAATATTCCTCACTATTAAGAAAACCTAGTAGATGAGTAGCAGATGAGTCCCATGAAAGGACACACAAGAGGCCCTGTCTTAACTGCCTGCAAGCCAGCAGCCCTGGTGCCCTGGTGTTTGTCTACAGCCCCTCAAAAGTAGAGTACTTCTGAAGTGCAACACAGAATCTTGAAGGAAGAAACACTAGCAGAACAACCTCTGTCACTTCTCAAATAATGGGAATATATAAAGGGAATATAATGTATTTAACTTCCTACAAAAAGGCTGGCTTATTTGGAACACCCACAGTGAGCCACACAGTGAAGCATTTGTAATAGTCAAACACAGAGGCTTAAGGTATAGGGAAAGGAAATGGTCCATGAAAGACTGGCCTACAGAGTTAAATCCCTAAACTAGGCTCACCTCGCAGCCAATTTTGAAAACAGATTTCAGGTCAGGAAATGGTAGGGAATGAGTTTAAGTGAATGTCAAACCCACTAACCCTTCTCCACAAGAGGAGAAAAAGTAATTCATGAAATCAGCAAAGGATTAAGGCAATTCGGGTACCTCTACAATGTTAAAGAAAAGCTCAGAAAAGTTCAGAATGTGCCCTTGGGCACTGGAACCCTGACAGTCTACACTCATTGATAATTATCTCACCTTTCGGTTTTGTTTTAGACCCTCAGCTCTTTTTACAGGAAAAAACCATCACCGGGATCTCAGGATAATCCCCTACATGGACCACTCCCAAAATGCAGTATGTCCAAGACCATCCCAAGTTCAGCATTTCCTATCCTACAAAGTCCACCAGAACCACTGTGGGAAGGTTCATGCCTCAAAAGCCTCTTTAGTTTAGTTATACCATTCCTCCTCCTCTAGAAGCACATACAGACCTCTCCTTGCTGGTCCACCAGTCTCTTCAGAAGATACTCAACAGAAAATAAATCATAACCTCTGTCACAAAGGTTTGGAGGTCAGTCACTGTGTGCAAGTGCCCCTCTCCAGAACAGAATGTCCCAGATCTTTCCATGTCTCACTCACCAGAAAGCCCTGGATTACTGTAGCTGTTGAAACAACCAAGCACTGAAACAGGGCAGACACAGAGTCTCCACCAAAAAGTTTCTACCCTCCAACTGAAGAAGATACATGAGGCTGGCTTTACACTGATCTCTTATCTCAAATAACCATTTATTCTAAGGCTATGGCTCCACTCAAGAATTAAAACTTTTAAAATTTTATTTATTCTTCTTGAGTCACCCATACTCACACAGTAGCTTTGCCGTACTGCCAAGTTACACCCAAACTGATACCTGAACTAGTTCAATACACTTGTGCTATCACTGCTGTTTCCCAAAGAAATCAGTACCCATACTAAAAGGAAAGGGCATTTCCCAGATAGGATCTACCACTTTAAATACGTTTGATTTTTGATTCAAAACAACCTTCAGGTGTCAGTGCAAAACCACTCTTTTATGAATAGCTCATTGGAAAAGATGAGCAAAGAAATGGTTGGAAGGAACTCTGGTGGTGATTTGTTAATAATTTTGATTAAATTTAGTGTAGTCACATGGTTGCTGCTGCATTTTTATCCATGGATAATTATGGAGTCTGCTCATTTTATGAGATGTATTTTTAAGAGTTTATCAGTGGCTTGGGATGAGTGCTCTTTTGTTTGGTGATGTATAAATTTGAATAATAATAAATAACAAAGTGAAAGACAACGAGGGAAGAGAGGAGACTGAAGTCTGGGAAGAAGCCTCACTATGTATGTCTGCTGCATTTGATCACAGCATAGATGATACAGCAGTGGGCATTATAGAAAGCCCCAGTATAAACCAGATTAGATAAATATTAATTGCCATGTACTAACTGTGCACTTTACTGGAGTATATTGATGTTTTCAGTCAAAGGCTCATGTTATTAGCATACATTTAAAGATCAGTCACTTCCCTTTACGCAGTTCTAATCTTTTGCTGAGCAGACACCAGAAAACAAGGCTGGGTTGGTGCAGAGTGACACTGCCCTACAGTGGCATATGGGTTCACACTGGCTCTCCCCAGTGCTGCACCCTGTCAGCCACACACTGTGGGGCACGACTCTGCTTCCCCATGGGGCAGCCCAAGCTACAGATGCCCTCCAGAGTGACACTTCTCCATCAAAGACTAGGGGGCGGGCGGGGGGCGGACGACGACTTGTTATTGAGAATGTGCCATATAATTTCAGTACTATCACAGCAGCTAAATATTTGGCATTTTGCCCTCGCTGCATTAATTATGGTGTTGAGGAACTCTATGACTTATTGGACTACTATTAGCTTCACCTAGGCACTTGCAAGGATTTGCACTCATCTTCGTAAAAAGACTGAGACAGGACTTCTTCCCTCACGTATTAAAAAAAATTATTAATAAAAAAGTTGTTCCTATTCAGAATCAAAAAACTGCATTCAGCACAAAGTTAAATTTCGGGGGAAGTTTTAGGTTAACCATCAACGTAAAAATAATACTGATTTGGACAATTTTGATGTGTTAAAAAACCTTCTTAATCATACAAAAATTCAAAGAAAAGAAGATATGCAAAAATGAAAAAAAGCCTAATTGATTGGTTAACATTGAAGAAACCACAAGAAACCTACCCCCTCTTCTGTCAAAATGTCATTAAACCAAGACATTACTATGGAAAAGCCTGATTTTGACAAAGCTGCACTTTCCACTAGTAAAAGATCATGTAAGGAATTTTTCTCATGATTAATACAAGTAACAAGGTGTTCCCTTTCAAACTAATTTGGTATATTGGAGGAAAGTTACATACTTTTCGAATTGTATGAAGCAAAGTGTTTTTCAGCTGTGCTGTACTATCACTCACCACAATTAAATCATGCAGTAATGAATGCACATCAGGCATTTATTTGGGGTTTATTATGAACTTGTGCTGTGGGTTGTTTTGTACCAGAGGAGTGAAAGCTGTGTTTCGGTGCTGCTTCCTGCATTTCACTGTGGTTGTTTGGCTGTAGTGCTCATGCCTGCTCTGGGGTGGGCATACAGCTGTGGTGAGAGCACTGCACCGACTGTGTGCTGAGTACAGCCTGCTCTGCTTTTCTGTAAAAACACAGAACGTGCCACCACATTTTGTGGCTGTGCCGAACGCCTTTAATATATGTTATGACAACGCTGCATTGTGCTCAGTATTATTGCTGCTCGCTCTGTACTGTAGGCATGAATTTAGCTGTGTGATTATGCTATAATATCACTGGGCTCTGCGTTGCCCACTTGTGCCAGGCTCACGTTGTGTGCTGTGTGTTATAATAGTGTTGCTCCTGCAAGGTGGTGCCGGGGCTTTGTGTGGTGCCAGGCTGGGCGAGGGTAGCGTGGAGGGCTCCTCGCCTGCCTTGTGGGGACGTGCAGAATTAATGTTATGTAATCTGCACTTTGTGGGTTTTTTGCATTAATGTTGTGCGCTCTCTGCTGCTTGATTGTGGGGTATTAATGTCAAAATCTCTCATGATCTACTGCCATGTGGTTGTGGTGGAGCCTCTGATAAAATCGTGGCTTTTCTTAATAATGCAGAATTTTAAGAGACAACAAAATGTATAGGAATTGTTCTATATTAAAAATGCAGCATAATTGTATAATTACAATATTCGCATCATGCTAAACAGATTGGCTGGGTTATTTCAAATTCTTTAAAGTCGGGATGGCATCAGGCCTACAGTATTTCTAAACTGTTTTGCCCGTCTGCAGTTGTATAATGAAACACCACAAATTTTACCCAGCAATACTTGTGCTTTTTAAGTGCTGCATTATGAGCATAAAATTACCAAATGTACTGAACACACTTACAAGTACTGAACTAAAATCCCTTATCTCTCACCCACAAATTAAGTCTCCAAAGATCCTTTTTTACAATGCCGAAGTAATAAATACATATATATTTATTTCTACAACCATTTTAAGAAATTAGAAGGAAACCCACACAGTAGTTTAGCAGTTAATTTACAACAGTACAGCCTCTCGAGCAAGTATGTAAAACAAACACACATCATTTATTTCCCTCATTTGAAATCCCTGCTCCCTGACAAACAGACAGACAGACTCATACACACAGATCACTACAGTCCAAATTGGACATCAGAGAAGAAACTAGGACTTCTTTGCTATCATCCATGATTGCCCTGAGGGTTGAGGAGTGGCCAATTTACAGCATGAATATAGTCTGGGGATACATGAATCATGAATCATGTTTGATGTATGGAAAGGCACACTCACTCTGAAAGACTGCAAATGCAGTCATCTGCTTTTTAAGTGAAAAAAAAAAAAAAGCTTGCAAAAAAACAAAACCAGAGAGATGAAATACCTGGGAAATATTATTTAAAAGACACCATCTTTGCTTTTTTTTTTTTTTTAATTGGGTTGGAAGGGGTTACTTCATTATGCAGCAAATTAGAAAATTCATAATTTATCATTGCACCCAGTCGAAATGCCACCCAACTGAGTCGCACCCCTGTGAAAACCATCACATAGTAACAAACTGTCAAAGCCTGCTGCAGCCGACGGGCAAAATTAATATGCAAATGTATGCAAGAAATTAAAAAGCAGAATTACCCAGGCAAATGAGGTAGCTATACTTGAATTGTTAGAATTATGAATAATTACTGCGAATTTTCTGCTCCTAATATAACTTGTTTTTTGATAAACAAAGACTTAATTATCGAGATGCGCTGGAGAATTTCCGTGGCGCTCATTAATCTTGCAAAAAAAACAAGTCCCTGGTGCCCAAACCGTAATGAAGAGCGCGTGCCCTGAATCTTCAGAAAGATCAGAGGCACCAGGGTGCCAGGGCTCGAGAAAAAAAATGACAGTGCCAATGTCCCCTCCTGTACCCTGGAGTGTCATAACGTCTTCCACTAACTATCAAAGGGACTTATTTATGCCAGCAGCTGAGCTATAAGTCCAATTTACGATGCCTTAAGCAGTGGTGAAATGATCTGTTGATGTGCTATGGAAATGCCATCTTGTAGTAGCTCGATTTGGTCCCAGTGATACCAACACGATGAGGACCCTCCGCTCCTCTGTTAATGGATGCAGCATGACAGACCATAATACACAAGAGGGACAATCTTTTAGGACCAGTCTCAATGGTCCTCCATTAATCTTGGTTCTGCAGCGCTGTGGTGTCCATGGGAACAAGGGCATTATCATAAGCACTGGTTTTAAATGTTCCCATTAGGGATTGCAATACAGGGGAGAGATGCATGGGGTGAGAGGGCTAGGAGAGACAGTCCACTATTAGTTTACACTATTTTTTATGACCTGGATTTGAACCATAATGGGTGGCTCCGAGAATTTTCTCTTCCTAAATAACATAAAGAAAACAACAAAGGAGGAAGCAGCTAAGTGTACAGCGCGGTGCAGTGCTGCATGTTTGTCTTCTCTGTTTTTACAGCAAGAAAATCAGCTTGGCCCTGGTGGGCTGAGATAATTTACCATGAGAAAGCAAAGGGAAAATAACCCCAGGTACTCTCAGCACAGACCAAATCGAACCCGCTGTGAGCTTATTATTACTTAAAAACTGGCATCTAAGTGGAAATGACTGACTCTCTGTCATTATCCCTATTACCACCATGATAAACCCAAGCAGATGATAAGGCAAAATTACAAAACATCAGTTCTGGAGCTCGGAGGCTACTTCAGAAGCTCAAGGCAGACTGCATTTTCAAATGCTTCCTTTTCTACACTCAAGTCCCCAAATTTCCTGATGCCTTGACAGAACCATTTCACTGCATAGGCAAATTGTCACCTTTTAAACCAGGGCATCTGTCATTTTTATACAAGGGTCTTCCACTCAGTCATTCTCGTGCTTAATCCTCCAATTTCTCTACACATACAGAGCGGCTACAGCACCGTAACATTTGAAATTTCATTCTCACAGCCTGCATTACACTCAGAAAGGGGAAGGATGGGGTGACAACTGCCTCACAACTGACAGAAAGGACACCCCTCCTGACTGCTGGGCTATATTTTTTCAATCAGCTGGAAGACCAGCTTGCCTGGGGAGGAATGGAACTTCAGAGTGAGAAGAGGGGCACAAGTAGAGAGTGTGAAAAGGTGCTTCCAGTATCTTCCACCATCCTCTCACCTTTCATGTTACCGTGGCCAAGAGAAGTGAATTTTTCCCACATATTCCTTCTGTCTCCTTCTTCAGCCTCTTGCTACAGAGGGGTGACTGGCACATCAGCATGGAATGCTGAGCTCTCCAGCAGCTTCTCCTTGGTGCAACAGAGCTGGAGGGGACCCAGAAAGCCAAGTGTTGCCTAGGTCTGAGCATGTTACATCTGGCTTAGCAGGCTGATAATTTACTTCACTAGTTGTCTGTAAAAAGGGGTTATTACAAAAGGAGCAGTAATGGTGTCTGACATGGTTGTCTACCTTCATGCTGCTCAGCAAGCAGGACAGCTGCTAAAGTTCTTACCAATAAAAACTTTCCTTTTCCTCCTAGGGATGGAGGAGTTTTATGTTCCAGTCCTGCTAGTGCCCAGGCAAAGTCCCTACAAAGATTTCCTGAGTTATAAGTAATGCTGCCACAACCCTCATGATTCCTGTTAACACCCTGGGCTGAGTCATGTGCCCCCTGGGGCAGTGCCCCAGATCCCACCACCTGCTCTGATGTGGGGCTATGAAGGTAGCTGTCATCTCCTTCTATTTCAGACCATAGGATAAGCAGGATCATGCACTTGTTGACACTAAAACCTGCTTCTCAGCTAATGGCCACAGTGTAAGCCTCAGCACTTCATGGTGATGAAACCTCAGGAGTAATAATCCCATATGGTATCAGCTTTTGAAAAAGCCTCCAAGAAATAAAATTTCCTTCAAGGCTGGTTTCTTGTTTCACCAGAATGCTTCAGTACAAATCACTGAGTCTTTCCTCCACCTCCTTCATGCACATGCATGGGGAAGAGATCCAAGTGCACAAGACAGAAATTATTTTTATTATCTGTGGCCAAAGACTGCACAGCTTAGATTCTTTACAATCAGTCTTTGCTTTTAGGGAATGGGAAGGGCTATAAAATATCCTCTGCAGGGGCTGGGGCACCAGTTATAGAGAACTCCCATCCTGTTTCCCATAATTACCACATCTGGGCAGCACACAAGAAAAAGATCTACATATATATGTGTGTGTGTATTTATGTAAATATATATGAATGTAGGTATGTTCCTGACAGATATGGGTGCATAAAGCAGGGTGGGCATGCAAGATAGAAGAGGGCTTCTCAAAATGCCTGTTGCAAGCTATTGAAACAGGACCTGGCTAAAAAATCAGAGAAATTACTTCCCAGTAGAAGAGACTGACATCGTGAAAAGGCAAGCAAAGACACTAGGTCCATACGAACATGCTACCACTCAGGTTTATACGACTGCAAGCCTCTCAAAGAAATGTAAATGTTTTCAATCCAGGTCAGTGTGCTACCATGGCAGAGCTGCATACACACCATGTGCACCTTTCTGACACAACAGTTGTTCAGCTTGCTACACAAATCCCAAAGGAGACTAACAATTTACTGTATTTAAATAACAAATATTTTAGGGTGGAAGAGCTGTGCTTCTAGTTGTCAGCTTGAGGGTCTTTACAGTGATGAAAAGGGGAAAAAATATACTTAGATTATTCCTAGTGACCCACATACCACAAAACATCTGCTGACAACATGGTTGGCTTCCTGCCCAAGTTCAACTATGAGCTGTCTCCAGCTGATCATCTTTGCCCTCACCATAATCCGTAGAATCCGCAGCAAGCAAAGGACATAGTCAGGGGTGTAAAAAGCAATTTGACCAGTTGAATAAGCACAAACTTGCATAAACACAAACACACATACCTTTGACATAAACCTGATATTAAAAAAAGGTGCTACCATCAAATATAAAATTCAGATTATGATTCTTTAGGTTAGAAGTAAGAACTCTCATGTGTTTAGCATGGACCTTCATGCTTGCAAAACCTATGCTGTTAAAAATTTTAGGTCTTAGAGAAATGCATGCACAATATGATTAGACAAAGCACTGGAAACAAATAAAAAGCCCCAAGAAACACCTTTTGTACTGTCAAGTTCCACCACTGCATTTAGAACAGAATTATTCTGTTTGTAGACACAGAAACAGTATTCCTAGAAGCATTTGTGTTCCATCCTTTTATTTACATCTGAAATGGTGTTAGCCTGTCACACAAACACTCTGATGTAACTTGACTGCCAACCTCACCTTTCATTGTTTGCAGTTATTTCTTTTTTTGCTATTATTTTTATTCAAATCATTAATTACTCCAAAGTTCCAAGTTTCTTGTGCTTTCTTTGCCAGCTAGGGAAGGCTTTTGGCTGGACCTGCTGATTGTGAACAGAGAAGGGCTGGTGGGTGATGGTGTGGTCGAAGCACGTAACAACCGCAAATCTAAAAGACTTTTTCATTCTTGGAGAAGCAAGAAAGGGGGTCAGAAGAACTGCTGCCTTGGACTTCCAGAGGGCAGACTTTGATCTCTTTAGGAGGCTGGTTGAGGGATCCAGGGAGCTACAAGCCTATCAATCTGACCTAGGTACCAGGAGCAGATCATCTCTGGTGGCACCACACAGCTCGTACATGCCACCCAGAGGGTCAGGCCAGCCAGTATGGGTTTCTTAAAGACAGGTCCTGCTTGACCAACCCAATGTCCTTCTATGACAATGTGATCTACTTAGTGGATGAGGGAAAATCTGCTGATGTTTTTACCCCAACTTTAGTAAAGCCTTTGACACCCTTTCCCACACCACTCTCCTGGAGGAACTGGCTGCTCATGGCTTGGATGGCATACCCTTTGCTAGGTAAAAAACTGACTGGATCACCAGGCCCAGAGAGTGGTGGTGATTGGTGTTACATCCACCNGGACAGCACACAAGAAAAAGATCTACATATATATGAGTGTGTGTATTTATGTAAATATATATGAATGTAGGTATGTTCCTGACAGATATGGGTGCATAAAGCAGGGTGGGCATGCAAGATAGAAGAGGGCTTCTCAAAATGCCTGTTGCAAGCTATTGAAACAGGACCTGGCTAAAAAATCAGAGAAATTACTTCCCAGTAGAAGAGACTGACATCGTGAAAAGGCAAGCAAAGACACTAGGTCCATACGAACATGCTACCACTCAGGTTTATACGACTGCAAGCCTCTCAAAGAAATGTAAATGTTTTCAATCCAGGTCAGTGTGCTACCATGGCAGAGCTGCATACACACCATGTGCACCTTTCTGACACAACAGTTGTTCAGCTTGCTACACAAATCCCAAAGGAGACTAACAATTTACTGTATTTAAATAACAAATATTTTAGGGTGGAAGAGCTGTGCTTCTAGTTGTCAGCTTGAGGGTCTTTACAGTGATGAAAAGGGGAAAAAATATACTTAGATTATTCCTAGTGACCCACATACCACAAAACATCTGCTGACAACATGGTTGGCTTCCTGCCCAAGTTCAACTATGAGCTGTCTCCAGCTGATCATCTTTGCCCTCGCCATAATCCGTAGAATCCGCAGCAAGCAAAGGACATAGTCAGGGGTGTAAAAAGCAATTTGACCAGTTGAATAAGCACAAACTTGCATAAACACAAACACACATACCTTTGACATAAACCTGATATTAAAAAAAGGTGCTACCATCAAATATAAAATTCAGATTATGATTCTTTAGGTTAGAAGTAAGAACTCTCATGTGTTTAGCATGGACCTTCATGCTTGCAAAACCTATGCTGTTAAAAATTTTAGGTCTTAGAGAAATGCATGCACAATATGATTAGACAAAGCACTGGAAACAAATAAAAAGCCCCAAGAAACACCTTTTGTACTGTCAAGTTCCACCACTGCATTTAGAACAGAATTATTCTGTTTGTAGACACAGAAACAGTATTCCTAGAAGCATTTGTGTTCCATCCTTTTATTTACATCTGAAATGGTGTTAGCCTGTCACACAAACACTCTGATGTAACTTGACTGCCAACCTCACCTTTCATTGTTTGCAGTTATTTCTTTTTTTGCTATTATTTTTATTCAAATCATTAATTACTCCAAAGTTCCAAGTTTCTTGTGCTTTCTTTGCCAGCTAGGGAAGGCTTTTGGCTGGACCTGCTGATTGTGAACAGAGAAGGGCTGGTGGGTGATGGGGTGGTCGAAGCACGTAACAACCGCAAATCTAAAAGACTTTTTCATTCTTGGAGAAGCAAGAAAGGGGGTCAGAAGAACTGCTGCCTTGGACTTCCAGAGGGCAGACTTTGATCTCTTTAGGAGGCTGGTTGAGGGATCCAGGNGGAGAAGCAAGAAATGGGGTCAGAAGAACTGCTGCCTTGGACTTCCAGAGGGCAGACTTTGATCTCTTTAGGAGGCTGGTTGAGGGATCCAGGGAGCTACAAGCCTATCAATCTGACCTAGGTACCAGGAGCAGATCATCTCTGGTGGCACCACACAGCACGTACAGGGCAACCAGAGGGTCAGGCCAGCCAGTATGGGTTTCTTAAAGACAGGTCCTGCTTGACCAACCCAATGTCCTTCTATGACAATGTGATCTACTTAGTGGATGAGGGAAAATCTGCTGATGTTTTTACCCCAACTTTAGTAAAGCCTTTGACACCCTTTCCCACACCACTCTCCTGGAGGAACTGGCTGCTCATGGCTTGGATGGCATACCCTTTGCTAGGTAAAAAACTGACTGGATCACCAGGCCCAGAGAGTGGTGG
>VZRR01012428.1:28252-120752 GCA_013398015.1 Oreocharis arfaki
GTGGTCGAAGCACGTAACAACCGCAAATCTAAAAGACTTTTTCATTCTTGGAGAAGCAAGAAAGGGGGTCAGAAGAACTGCTGCCTTGGACTTCCAGAGGGCAGACTTTGATCTCTTTAGGAGGCTGGTTGAGGGATCCAGGGAGCTACAAGCCTATCAATCTGACCTAGGTACCAGGAGCAGATCATCTCTGGTGGCACCACACAGCACGTACAGGGCAACCAGAGGGTCAGGCCAGCCAGTATGGGTTTCTTAAAGACAGGTCCTGCTTGACCAACCCAATGTCCTTCTATGACAATGTGATCTACTTAGTGGATGAGGGAAAATCTGCTGATGTTTTTACCCCAACTTTAGTAAAGCCTTTGACACCCTTTCCCACACCACTCTCCTGGAGGAACTGGCTGCTCATGGCTTGGATGGCATACCCTTTGCTAGGTAAAAAACTGACTGGATCACCAGGCCCAGAGAGTGGTGGTGATTGGTGTTACATCCACCTGGTGCTGGCCACCACTGGTGTTCCCAAGGGCTCAGTCCTGCTTAATATCTTTATTGATGATCTGGACAAGGAGATTAAGGGCACCCTCAGTCAGTTTGCAGATTACACCAAATTGGGCAGGAATGTTGTTCTGCCGGAGGGTAGGAAGGCTCTGCAGAGGGATCTGGACGGGCTGGATCCATGGATCAAAGCCATTGATATAACTTTCAACAAGGCCAAGTGCCACATCCTGCCCATGGGTCAACAACAACCCCCTACAGCTCTACAGGCTGGGGGCAGAGTGGCTGGAAAACCACCTGATGGAAAAGGGCCTGGGAGTGCTGGTCAACATCAGCTGAACCTGAGCCAGCTGTGCCCAGGCAGCCAAGAAGGCCAATGGCATCCTGGCCTGGATCAGCAACAGTGTGGCCAGCAGGCCCAGGGCAGGGATTGTCCCCCTGTACTCAGCACTGGTGAGGACACACCTCAAATCTTGTACTCAGTTCTGGGCCCCTCAGGACAGGACAAAAAAGAAATTAAGGTGCTGGAGCAGGTCCAGAGAAGGGCAATGGAGCTGCTGAAGGGTCCAACCAAAATGATTCCACCCTATTCTATCCTATTCTATTCTATTCTATTCTATTCTATTCTATTCTATTCTATTCTAATCTATTCTTTGTTCCTGCATTCAGGTACTCATTCTCCTTTTTAAACTCACCTGACTGCTTAGAGCACAGTCATAATCATACCTGATTTTGTTAAAATTAATAATTACTAATTTGTGACCATAAGGGGATTCTTTTCATCTTGTATTAAAGATGTAAGAAATCTTGCCATGCAATTCAGAAAGCTATACAGCAGTCTCTTTATTTTAGTGTTACCAACAGAGAGTACTGGTTATTTTGTTGTACTTTTTATTAGTATCAGTAAAACTATTGTTTCTTCTCAGTAAAGGCCAAAGGATACTGTGATTCAATGGGAGGAGAGGGTGCTCAGCCGTCTCTCATTACAGCCTTTTCTGGCCCAGCAGAAAGCCTTGAACTGTCCCCTAAAATTCCTAAACAGACGGCACCTGCACTTGGGTGAGGTCTTGTAATACACAAACTGTTTGGACAATTTAAAATACAAGTGTATAGAAATGTAACAGAAAAATATAACAGCAAGCGACAGAAAACATGATCCCTTAGGTGCCGTAGCTGCAGGCTTAGTGGCAGATGATGCTGCAAAGTGGTTTCAAGATGGGATATTTACAAAATTGCTTTATGATAATTTTACACTGCTAATCACAAGGCTCTAATAATAAGTCTTCCTTTACTAATAGAAATCTAAGTACTAGCTTGCATTTTCAGATATTGCCTTTGTTAAACTGTGTTAGAAACTTGTAATATTCCTTTTTCATTTCCAAACACAACTTCATATCCGACAATTTCAGCATTGCCTTAGCCTTTCTGAATATACTAGAAACAGAACTTCTCATCTGATTAATTCTAATCATTTTTAGTCATTATTTCTTTTTAACATATATTGGTATAGCAGATTAAATATTATTTATAGCTTTAATTTGTGTCCTGTTTGGATTGTACAATCACAGGACTAACTTGGCTATCACTATTATCATATTGTGTTATACTGCTCCTAAAATTAATATCCATTCTTGTCTTTAAGTGTTTTATTGTACTTGTCTTTCTTGCTTTGCATTGCATAGTCCATGATTAATTCTGTTAGCCAAGTGCATATGGCCTGCTTGGCTATCATCCATTATCTTCATCATTGTTGCCTCAAAATGAGCACTTTATTATTACTTTTTTCATCTTTCCAATTACCAGATGTGCTTTTGCATTCCCTTACTTTTCCTACTAGACTGAGATCTACATTTAGAGTAAAAGTCCCAGCTCATTAGTCATTGAAGATTAAGTGATTTTTCCCTGGCTAAATACAGAAAATTTGAGGGTCAGTTCCAGTATTATAGAAATAAGCAACTTTTGAAAAACAGAATCAAGAATGTCTGGCTGTTTGTCTAGAAAGAAAACTTCATTTATTGTCAGAAAACTGGCAGTTTGGTAGATGATTCAGATAAAAGCAAAATTCCCTCTGGAAATCCTGTAACTATATTTGATTCTAGTATCTTTCTGAAGTCTCACAAGCTTATCTAAGCTGAGTTTTGCTCATACTTGCTTGTCCTATAACTGATTTCCGGGAATGTATCCCCTCACCCTCAATTTAAAAAATTGCAATTGCAAACCCTCAATTAAAAAAAAAAAGGAAAAAAAAAGCAAAAAACCCACACAACCTGAAAAGATTGTGAAAAAAGTCTATAAGCAGCATCTCTCACTGGGAAAAGCCTCTTGCAAGGTTTCCAACCCAATTTTTCAGGTTCAGACAACATAGCCTGGTTCAGTGTGCCAACACCTGAACACTTCTTTGACTGCATTCAAACCCCTAACCATGTGATGTTCATTCAGCCACAAGGTTAGCTGAGCTAAATGTGGCACACAGTAAAAAAACCTTGACAAAGTAAGGACAGCTTTTTTGTAGTTTTTGTTCCTTTCATTCATATAATTGAAAGAAAAAAAACTTCTTATGCATGTAACACCTCAGTCCACTCCAATATTATTTCTCTAAGTGTCTTAAATACAGTTACGGTATTCTTTTTTTTTTTATTTTTTGGTATTTTATAGTCCTACTACTGAACATATTAAAAAATCACTAGAAAAACATTTCATATAATGCCACAGACTCTTCTTATGACATAGATATTTCTAAATGCCCATGATTTTCTTTCTATATAAGTTCTTTTGATTAAAAAAAAAATTAAAGGGAATATATATCTCTCAAACCTTTGTACTGTAAATCTGTTTCTAGGCAAGAACCTACTCATTGCCTCTCAAAGCAATGTTGGAACCAGACCTGTGCATGACCCGGGGATACATAAGGGAAATGTTATAAGATAAGTAAGGGAGGAAGCTGGCAGACAAAAACACGCTAGCTTCTGTTTTCTGACCTAAGTATGCTGCTCTGGGCATTTTAGAAAAATCTGTTAATAATCACTTTGAAGGAGGAAGAAAACATTACAACAGGAAAAAATCCCATAAAGTGGTGGGAGAATGTAGGCTGAAATGTTCAGAAGTGATTAGGGTGACAAGTTTCAAACCTCCCCCGACATTCTGATTTTCAAGAGACAGGCATGTAGTTCCCAAAGCTCAGGTGCCTGAATAAAGCAAACAGAGCACCAAGTTGTACAGTCCAGGGCAGGTCAGAGGAACAGTTGAAGTGCTGCCACTTACAAGAAAATTTGCAATATTCTTTAGTGCTCTGGCACTCAGCCCAAGCTTTTAAAAGTATTTTTGGGAACCTAATTGTTCAAGTAGCACTGTATAATCAGCCCGTCTTATGCTGACCACAGCCTCTGATAATCAGATTCTTTAAACTGTCCCTTTTTGGGTATCTCAGAATTGAGGCTACCTTCTTCTCCTAAAGAAAAAGCTTTGCTCCTCAGGCAAATTCTTCCCCTTGATCTCACTAGATCTGATGTTAATACCTTCATGCCTCTTTATAGCCTCTTACTCCAGGCATAGTGACATTTACTTCAACAGAGCTCTGCCCAAGCATTGTGCCGTAGTGACATATCCAGACTTGGTACTTCTGTGCCTGCAGAAGTAAAAGATGTCCCACATGTATTAAGATGACAGGGCAATGTGTTGAAAACTTCTATATATGAAGAATCTTAAGATACCAGATCAAAAGAGATTGCAGAAATGATAAATGTCATTTATACACTGGCAGATTAATATCATGGCAATGTCTGGATTTTCATCTAAACATCACCAGGAAAAGTTTGACAAGTCTGGGATAGTATGGTATGGCTATTTCTCTCATTTGGGCTGATATTTGCTTGATCTCCTTTTACATTAATAAGTTTGCTCTGAGCAGAAGAGCAACTCTGCATTTTCCCTCCTGGCAAAAGATACACAAAATACCTTTTTGTCTCAATGAACAGTTTGCATTCTTCTGCAGGAATTCAGAAGCTTACTACTGCTAAAATATCCTCTCTATCTTTTGGTACTGCGATTGTGTTAGCAATGGCAGATTGCCTTTGGTAACCCTTTGTTCTGAAGTTTTAGTAACAAAGTGTCTGGATACAAAACTTTGTCATGTTATGTTCTGAAGATTTTGTAGCAGCAAAAAGTGGAGTGTGTCTGTGAGCATTTATGATAGAGAAAAGCTAAGTGATAAAGTGCACCTTTAACATAATGACAGTAATTCAGTCTCAGACAGTGAATGCTATTATACCCTCTTTTAAAGACTAAAATCAGTCAATTGAAATGACAATTATGATAATCCTCATGTAATGAAGATTATTTTGAAACAAAAGTCTTTTTTGTTGTGTGTGCCTGCAAGTGTGTGTGCATTTACTGGACCCAAGTACAATCTCAAAATTCTCCTCGGCTGGAAATTCTATACAAACATAACAGTATTTTCTAACCATTCTGCTGGTTTCGGTTGATATTTAGTGCAAATTGATTTCTTTAAAAAATCATAGAATCATTAAGGTTGGAAAATATCTCCAAGATCATCTATACAGATGCTTTGATTAAATGCTCTGAGCATTCAGCTTGGAGAAATGGGCAGCCTTAATAAATGTGGTTAGCTTGATGAGTCTCAGAATACAACACGATACTCCCTTCCCAAAGCACCCCATGCATGTACCCTGTGCTTTATCTTAACTTTCTAAGGGAAGCTGCTGTGAGCTTCTAATGTACCACACAGGTAATTAACAGTGAGCAATAGTTCCAGAAAATATCATTTTAACTAGGAGTCAGTCTGTGATAGGCGACCTGTCACAGTCATCTGAGTTGAGAGAAAACATACTGATCATGTGAATTTAGTTCTTATATGGGCTAAATTTTCAAAGAAGTCTAAGGGAAGTAGACAAACTACTTCTACAAAACTACAAAACTACAACTAAATTTATAATTTTGCTCATGTTCCTTTGAAAAACTCATTCTGTTTTAACAAATCAGGGTACTCAGAAAAATTGTATAGCAGAAGGAAAATGACAGAAAAGCCACAACAAAGACATGTGCATACAGGGAGTTCAAATGAAAAGGAAGATAAAGAAAAGATTTGCTGGGGAAAAGGGGGTGAAAAAGAAGGGAATAAGGACGAGATGACCATAGGTCTCCATGGTCTTATGTGAATCCTACATAGAGCTCCTGCCCTGTGAAAGAGCTGTGACCCGAAATACAGCAAATATTAGTATTCAGATTACAAAAAATATTGGAAAGATACAGGTATACTTTAGTCAAACATGAAGGATGTTTGTTAGCAAATGTAGCTACACATTTTGTATATTACTGGCTGCCTCAGTTTTTTTGAATCTCGTAATGATACTCCTTACTCTACAAAATACTCTTCTAGGAAAATTGGTATGTAAATACTGGTAAATGTTCTTTTGTTCAAGATTTTCTACTTTCCATTGCTCAGTTGATTTAAAAGTAGAGAATTAATGATGAACCTCACAGAGAATCTCCAAGAGATTCCCTTAAGCCAGTTGACAGTTTACTTGTAGTGTTTAGCAATGATATATATAGAGTGCATCTCTTCTTTGTTGAGGGATGGCAATTAGGATCAGGTGAATTTGTATTTTATTAGCAGAGCTTTATTCATGTGAACTACCCTAAAAGGGAAGTTCATATTAATAAAGCTGGTTATTTCTGGTTAATAAAGATGGTTATCTCTTCTTAGACCTGACCTAGTTCTAATAATTTGCCATTCAAAAGATGCAGAACTTAGATCTTTGCAGGAAGTTGTTACAATTCACTGTGAACAGTGGCCTAAAAGGGTTGCCGTATGCAGTCAAATACATTGGCACAGTAGGGAAATGTGATCTTTTCTAAGGCTATTATTCTAATCATTTCATCTAGTCCCTTGTCCAAATATAATATGCACTGGCACAAAGTTAATCTAATTTTTTTTTAATCCCTGCAACAGTACAAAAACCCATGACAAAGCAGGGTGTCAAACATGTGCTTTTAGGAAGTCCTTCATTGCCTGTTAATTGTGGATTGCAATTGTGTCAAAGTGATCTAGATGACATTGCTCTGCTGACTGTTTTGTGGTGATGTTTAATAGCTGGAAGGCCAAATGCAGTACCTGGCATTCACTTTAAATATGCCTCAGTACTGAGTACAGCTTCACACCATGAAACACATCTCAGTTATGAACAGCTGATTGTACCCTTACCCGCTCTTTTTTCCTATTTTTTTTTTATAATGTCTTGCCCCTGATCCTGACAAAAAACTTCACCCTGGGTCTGCATGAGTCCCTAAAGCAGCAGTGAGGACTTCAGCTGGAAAGCTTGCCAGGGTCCCTTCTCAGGCTTGAATCCACTGCAGCACACTGGCCCCAGAACTAGCTAATGAAATTGCTGGCCAGATTTTAAAAGTAGTGTCTAAATCTTCCAGGCCAAACTCTGCCGTGGTCTCACATCAGCAACCACAGAAGAGAACTCAACTGGCTGTCCTCTCCTCCTCCTCCCTCTGCTGTTCATGAAGAAAAGGAGCAAAGCATTTGTTGTCTTTTAGCCACTCCAGAAAGCTGCATCATACCTGAAGGTCTGATATAAGAGACCCACGGGAGAAGGCTGAATCGATTCTCCTTTTTTTCCATCCTTAGCTGGTGACTAAGACTAGTGCTGAGTGCCCCAGAGACATGCACATGCTCAGCAACCGTTTCAGTGAGAGTCGGGCATTTAAAGGCACCGGCAGTCCAGGCCCATGTACTCACCCAGCATTTTGTCTTCAAGGCTCTTTGCAAACTCCTCACAACATTCCTGAGAGGTATCCCTCCCTGTATTGTCCTGAAGGGAAAACTAAGGGAGATAACTAGAGCCTTGTAACGAAGTAACATCTGACGACCAGCAACCCAATCTGCTGTCTGGGTCAATAGATAGATTACATCCTTGGACTGACTAATTGTAGGCACCTAATTGTATTAACACAAAAGCAGTGATTCACGCAGTGGCAAAGAAGTGTTCACCCAGCAGTCCTTCCCTCTTGGAAAATTATGTCACCCCAGGGCTGGGATTCATGATCCCGGTCAAATTTAACCGTGCCAACTAAAGAAACAGCTGCTGCTGCTCCTGTCATAGGTAAGTCTGAACACCCCTACTACGGAATGACAGCAAATATTCTCCCTTATTAAGGACAAAATACAGCATTGCACATTATCTTGGGAAAACACTGTAAGCCCAAGACTGAGAATGGGTAATATGTTACTTTCATTATGTGCAAGGAGATGGACGAATCACTGTCTGTTTCTGCCTCAGTTTCTCTCTTTATTGAAGGAATTGTTAAAACATGACTTAAATGCGCAACTGAATGTTCAACCCCATCCTGAGTTGGTGGACTGAACATTGGCTGACCACACAAAGCAGCTTCGAAATTCCAGCCTTGAAGTCAATAAATGTTTGGGAGGAAAAAAGAGACTCCACTATCATGCTTAAGACTAACTACTGTGAGAACTGATATAAATAATTTTGACGCGTGTCCAGGTGGCCAGCGAGAGCAGCATCCATGGCTGGCTGGGACACTCCAAGGATCTCTGCCTCGCCGCTCAGACCCGGTCCCGCACTCCCGGCTCTTGCGCGGGCAGCCCGCCTGGAGCGCAGAGCATTGCCACATCTCCGGGATGGAAAGGAGAGGGAGAGGCCGTGCTCGCCGTTCCAGGGGCGTTTATTGAAGGGAAGGCAGAGGAGCAGGAACGCGCACCAAAGGGAAGCAGTGCCAGAAGCCCCTTCGGGTGGGGTTACAACAACTTTTATGGAGAAGGGGGTGGAGAGAATACAAGGGACCAATGTCGGGGAAGAACAGGGGAGGAACAAAGGGTACAACAGCCAACAAAACGTGAACAGGGGAGGGTATCTTCAATTGACAGAAACTTGGACCACCGGGGCATCAAGGAACTTAGAACTTTCTGGAACATATGAATATTAAACTGAATATTTACTAACTTATTGTAATAAAACAGGGAGGGAGATCTTGGGATTGACAACCTGAGGGGTATAGTTAAAGGATGGGGCGTAGAAGCTGTGTTCTAACCCACCATCGGGCGGTGGTGTTGCTTTCCTGACAATCCTGGGCAGCTTCAGCTGCTGTCACCACCTCCATATAATTTCAGCTCAGATAAGCAGATTTTAATTTAGGAATACTGTCAGAGTTTGTTTATTTGCTGGTATTTTTTGCTAAAAATATCTAGTTTATCAATGAAAAAACTCTAATATTTCCATGCCAAATGTCGACAAATTTAAATTTTGACCAAATGAGAAGGTTCTGAAATTGAATTCCACAGAAATGTGTATTTTGATTTTTTTGAATCATTGTGTTGCGTGGAGAAAGACTGCAATTGCCTGAAGGACTAAAATTCACCAAATAGTTCTCAACAATAACTGAATGCATTCTCCTATAGGGAAGATTGGTTCCATTACTATACACTTAATGCTGGAAAAAATCTTTTCAGCCTCAAGTGTTTAGGATTTAGTTTTTTTAATTATTTTCCCTTCCTCCCCCACACATTATTGCTGTCTTAGAAGTTCATGTGTATTTTACTGACTTTGAAACAATGTTTAGGGACACTAAGGAAGAAAAAAAATCACCCACCAAAACAAAACCAAACCTCAGATATTAGTATCTGTCTCATAGGCTGAAATGCAAAGCAATTGCATTCCATCAGAATTAAATGCTTTCCCTCCTCTATTACAGGCACTCCTCAGTATAAAAATTCTATTTGAAAATTTAGACAAGCACTACATTCTGTAGACCTGAGTTTTAACAGAGTAACACGATGAATTTCAGAAGCATCAGCATAAATATAAGTGCAGATTGCCTGGGTTTGTATGCAGCTACATCCATCCCTCAAACTTTTTTTTAACCTACCTTGTGGCTAATGACCTCAGGTGGGAATATGAGAGTATTGCATTTAAAAACCAGGAAATCTACAGGCACAAGCCAAATGTAGGTTTTCTGCTGTTATATATGCTCTAAAGAGACAGACCAAAATCAGAAACTTGATCACAACACCTTCAACTTATTTTTGCTTGAGCTGGAGTCAGCAGAACAACAATTGCTTTTTTGATTTTCCATCGCAGAAGTCTGACAAAAGCAAAATACAGTGTTGGACACTGACTTCTAAAACACTGTCGAGGCTGAGCATTCTGCAAGTGATCTTTGCTTCTTAAGAGAGGGCTTTGACATCACAGCCCTGTGAGAGACGGCTGGGGAGGTATCCACACTCACTACTGTAGCAGCATCTTCCATCCCAGGGGCCCACAGTCACTCCAACCTCAGGAGGACCCAGAGCCTCTGAAGATACCAGCTCCCACCAGGAAGTTCATGGCCAACAGCTGCTAATGGCCAGCTGCATCACCTTTTTTTCTGCTAAGCTTCGCCAAGCCAGGAAACTGTTGTTTTCAGGTTGCTCTGAGACCAAATATCATTTAGGCATTGGGAAATAACTCGCTGATTGAGAGTTCACCACTAAAGATAGTAAATTGATATTATATTTAAAATAGTAATAAAAGCCACTTACATAATCTTTCAGTTTTATGCACTTAAAGAATGTCAATTTATTGGGAAAAAAAAAAAAAAAAACAGTCCACTTGCATCCAGCAGAGTGAGCCAATAATAATGATGTGTTTTACAATGTATGTATGAACTTTGCCATGTGCTGTAGAGGTATCAAAAAATCAATACAACTAAATTGACAAGTTTGTCAATGATTGAAATTAATTTCCTTTTTTGTGGTACTTCACTAAACTTAATTCCATAGTGTTGTATTAATTAACATCCCACTCAGATGGTCCGTGTAGATGGAAAACAACTAGGTTATCTCTGGGCATTTGCAGTGAAAAGTTTGTATTATAAGCAGAATAAAACAGTGGAAGATATTCATATGGAGACACAAATTACTAACTTACTAATTTAACTGCCAAGGTAATTGAAGTAATCAAAGTTAAAATGTCCAAAAGATGTCAGTCATTTTCAGCTGGACTCTAAGGACCCAGTGTTTCCTGAAAATGTATATTTATGACATTCCAGAAAATCCATGTCTATATGTTGCAGAATCACGGTCTTTGACCAGAAGAAGGCCATAAGACCTAGTAATTCATTTATAAAGTAACCATCACACTGACTAAACTGGGTAGCTGTGTCTCATGGAACTCAGAGAATTAAAAACACAAAAAGAAACAAAACATAAACGGGGCACAGAGGAAAACCCTTTGCAGTTTCTGAATATAAACTTGTGGAGGTGTTCAATTTAATATTAAAAATGTGTGAGATGAAGTTTAGAGGGCTGGACCACAACTGTTTTGAAATTCTATGAAGATAAAAGGGATCATAACTGTTAGCTGTGATACACAGTTCTAGTTTTGTTTTAGGGAATTTGGAGAATTTAATTTAAAAGACCCTTTGATTTTTCTCCTTTTTTTCCCCTATTTACATTGCAGACAACAAGGAGTATGGGGGGGTTTTTTCAGAGTAAATATTTTGTTATTTGCAATTATGTTTCTGCAGCTGAAATCAAGCAGCTGGATCAGAGATCCTCTGAGACGGATGCTAAGGACCATGTTTTTCACCTTGGTCTTTGGGGCCATGCCCTTAATTGGGGCTTAGTGTCCCATTAATGATTATGCCTCCTGGGATTTTTATGACCATTTCAGAAGTGCAATTTCTGCCTAATGTACTGCTGAACAACAAAGAGTCCTTGTAGTCATATCCCAAAGGCCCCCCTATTAAATATACAGCAGTTCTCAATTAACCTGACGTTTTAAAACCACAATAGCTCTAAAGGCTATCTGCTTTGCGAAGTCCCTGGTCTAAACTGATAGCATTTAATTTTCCCCTAATGCAATTCTGTCCATATGCAAAGACCAGCTTGCATGTGACACTAATAGCTGACTTTGTGCTCTGTTGTGACCAGGGGAAGCGATTTCTGTATCCATGAGTATCAGTTTCAAGGCATTTGGATACTGAAATTAACCTTGATTGTATCTCAGAGTTCAAAGCCGCTGCAGGTTTAAAGAGCAACCATGAGTTCCTATGAAGTTTAAGCTACTGCAGGAATTGTGTCACAGCTCTTTCTGAGAGATTGGGAAGGTGGACTTAAAAAAGAAGATGATAAATTCACTAATTTCAGCAGCAGTGTGAAAAGACAGAGCTGAAATGTTTCCTCTCTCAGGAAGTGAATTCTACTTTCTGAAACACCTGTGACAAGCCAAATCTTACAAAAGACCAAATTTTTACTCACAAAAATACACAGACAACTATGTTACAAAGTCAGATTCCCAAGGTAAAAGTAGTTTTTAAGTAAGGACATTTATGCAATCTGTTACTATTTTTACATGCTCGAAAAATATATTTTCTGAGCTTTCTAGTGCACTTGCTCCAACTTCAGTTTCAAAAAGGTCTGATGACACAGCCGCAAAGAAGTGTATTTAGCTGCTGATCCTCTGATTTTACTGAAGCAAGTAGAGATAAAATACATAAGGTCTGCACAGGCTCAAAGTAAATGGATCAGCACCAGATATATATTTGCACATGTCTAGTAGAGGAAATTAAAAGCTTTCCTTTGTTGCTTACCTGAATTTCTGAGATTTAGGCTCCTAGCATGCTCCTAGAGTAGTCCTAGGATGCCTTCCTTGCTGACTGATTCTCTATTTCAATTGGAAAACCATATAAATGAGGGGGGAAATCTGGTTTCCTGCAAAAAGCAGAACAGAGCAATGTTTGCAAAGTTATGGGAGAGGGAAAAAACCACAAAGAACAAAACAAAGACATGAAAGCAAAGAATGTGTCCGTTCTTCATCCACAACCCCATCATTCACCAGCATCTGAGATTTCTCTCTACCCACTGCTGAAAAACTTCTCCTGAGCTTTCAAAAATCAAAGTAAAATTTTAAAAACTGAAAGTTTGAGTAAAAACCAAACCAAGCAAAAAAAGCAAAACAAAAAAAAATATGTTAAAATTATTCTGTGAGAATGCAATTTGTTTCCAGAGAAAGCCTTTAGCAAAAGAAAAACAACTACCAAGTACTCTGTCAAGGGAGGGGCAGGCATAGTGGCCTAGGCACTGTATTAAGTCTCTGGAGATACCAGTTCAGAGCAACAAGTTTTTTGTGTGAGCCAATGACAAAAACACCAGCTGCTAGAAGAACATGAGTATTAGAAACTTTTATTTCCTTAAATATCTAAATTTGGTTCTTGTTACGAAAGTATAATTTTAAGGAAGTATGTTAAGGGAAGTAGATATTGGAGGGGGTGAGAGGGAGCAGAAATGACATTACTTCTGGGCTGTGATCTGTTACATTTCTATGAATAGATTAACTCTGAAAATCATTCCACTAAATAATTCCTTCCAGCCAATAGTTTCAGGTTCTGATTCATCATCCCAAAGCTATAACAAATGATAAGGCTAATTTGAGGTCCTCCTCCATAGATAAGGTCCAGCTAAGCACAGAGAGGTATAATTCGTTGTAGAGAAGGAAAGACTTGGGCTGACCATACAGAACGGGGTGTTTCTCATCACTGATGGTTGGAAAGTGCCTCCAAATGAGAAGGGAAGTTCAGGTAAAGGTTATCAATATCTCCAAGATCTTAAGAACACTTTGCTCTGGCTCCTAAACTGTTGAGTGCTGCTCAAAAAATGCCCAACCAAACAAAAACAGCCTAAAAACACAAACACTCCTCCACTGCCCTCTTTCTTTTTCTCTTTTGCTGCTCCTTCTACTACTAGTCATCTGACATTTTTCTATATGTTTACAGCTTGCTGATCTAATTCGTCAACCTGGTAAAGAGATATTTAACATCTGTTAAATATCTGTTTAACATCTGTTTAACATCTTTCTTGGTGACATGGACAGTGGGATCAAATGCACCCTCAGCAAGATTGCCAAAGACACCAAGGTGTGGTGTCATCAATACAATAGAGAGAAGAGATTCCAGCCAGAGGGACCTGGACAGGCTTGAGAGCTGGGCCTGTGCAAACCTCATGAAACAAAGCCACATGCAAGGTCTTGAACCTAGGCCAGGGCAATCCCAAGCACAAATACAGGCTGGGCAGCAGTGAATTGAGAGCAGCCCTGAGAAGGACTTGAGGGTGCTGGTGGATGAGAGGCTGGACATGACCTGGCAATGTGTGCTTGGAGTCCAGAAAGCCAATTGTATCCTGGGCTGCAGCAACATAAACATGACCAGTGGGTCAAGGCAGGTGATTCTCCCCCTCTACTCCTCTTTTGAGGCCCCACCTGCAGTACTGTGTCCTGGAGCTCATCTCTGGAGCTCCGACATAAGAAGTAGGTGAACCTGTTGGAGTGAGTCCAGAGGAGCAACATGAAGAAGCTCAGGGAGCTTTCCTAGGAGCACCTCTCCTAGGAAAACAGGCTGAGAAAGTTGGGATTGTTCAGTTGGGAAGACTCCTGGGAGCCATTATAGTGGCCTCACGGTACTTAAAGGGGGCCTACAAGAAAGCTGGAGAGGGACTTACTTTTTACAAAGGCATGTAGTGACAGGACAAGGGATAATGGGTTCAAACTGAATAAGGGCAGGTTTAGATATTAAGAACTGAAGGACGGCAGGTTTATATTAGATATTATGAAGAAATTCTTTACTGTGAGGGTGGTGAGGTACTGAAAGATGTTGCCCACAGAAACTGTGGACACCCCATCCCTTGAAGTGTTGAAGGCCAAGTTGTGTGGGGCTTTGAACGACCTGGTATGGTGGAAAATGTCCTTGCCCATGGCAAGGGAGTTAGAACTAGGTAAACCATTCTATGTTTCCATAATTTCCCTCTCTCTGCCAAAGGTATTATTTTTCTGATGTTTTCCTTGTTGGGTCTACTTTCCATACAATCAAATTAGGTGAACAGCAGAGGGGACCTCCAAGCATCAACCACCGTAAACTGTTAGCCTAACCCATGATGACACACAAAACTGTGCCTATCATCTCGGCCCTGTTGAAAGAAGGTGGACTTGCTCCCTCTCATGAAGCAATGGCTCAGTTCTCAGGATGAAGCAATTACAACTCAGCAGAGAAATTCCTAGTTTGTTGTTGTTGTTGTTGTTTTCATTTCTGGTCTAGTTTCTGTATCTGAGTGAGTTAAATTGACTAATTTAAACACCCAAGTCCTGACCCAAACACATCCCAAGGTAAGCAACCTAAGTGCAGTTCTGAGCCAAACTAGAATTTAGGGTACAGGAGAGTTAAGCTCCACTCCTTGACCATGATGATCTAATACATTGGCTCAGATGGTCTTGAAAAAATGCCCTGGGACACAGAAAACTGAAATGACTCCAAGGTAATTCCAGTAAAAATTTTGGTGAAGTTATACCTCACCATTACCAAAAGAAGGAGGTCCCACTAAGCCAACTAAATTGATGAATCAACAGGGGGAAAACCAAGAGAAGAAAAATGGTTTTGCCTAGCTAAAAGAAATGACTTAGCACAAAAAAATATAGGATAATTGTCAAGCTAGTCCATGGGAGAGGCCCAGAGTGCACAGCTCAGCATGAAAAGAAGAGGTGAGAAAAAAGCAAAAGTTGGTGGTCATGGTTTACAAATTCACCTGGTGCTTTTGTGCTCACCTGCCTCTTACCTGAATACCTGCAGCCACCTCAGTGCATTTCCATTAACTTCTCCGTGAGGTAGCTAAGATTTCCCATGTCTTGCAGATGGTGAATCGAAACAAAGAGTACTCAAATAAAAAATATGGATCTTCCTGGAACGTGAACTAAAGACCTACCATGTTCTCTGGTTTTAACAAATAAAGGTCAAGTTGCTTCTGGTTCTGAAGAGCCCAGGGAAGGCAATAAATGAAGGAGACAAATGTCAGAACTTACATCAAAAATCCACGCTCACCACGCTCCTCACAGAAGCCTTGATTATTTAACGCATACTGTGTTCCTTCACAACATTTGTACTACCAAACAAAATTTGTAACATCAAAGATTTTAAACAAAAAAACTTCAGTAAGTGCATTGAGAAAGCAGCAAATGCACTTCAAGCAGAAAGCTGCCTTTATCATTATAATAATAGTATGGAAGAGCTGTATGAAAAAACCCAAAAAATCAAGTGTACAAATTATCCGACATTCATTCCATGACATCCTGACAGCTATGTTAGTCCTGATAAAAATATCCAGGAGGACGGCACATTGCAGATGGCACTTCATAATGCGTTCACTTAAAAGCAGTCATTCCCTACCTCAGAGAGAGTGCAGCATGATGAAGGCCATAGGACACTTGGTTCAGCCCGTAAAAGCTGCTTGATGAGGGCATCTTTATTTAGTTAGTTAGTAACTTGTTCATTCATTCATCTTATGCAGAAAAATTTGATGAAACTTGAAGGAAAAATCATAGCCTTGCACCTTCTTTGTGAAATTCAGAATCCAGAATCTAGTTCAAATAATGTCTGCTTCTCTGAGAATTGCAACTGTGAAAAATGGGTTAAATTGCCCTAGACTTTCACCTCTGGAAACACGAGCTCAAACCTTACTTCCTATAGGCTACCATTGAAATGATTGACTATTTGTCAGTGCCACAAAGCCAATAAATTACTGAGCAACCTGATAGGACTGATTGTGAAAAGATGCGCAGGAATGGAATATCCTGTCCAGGATGAGGTGCCTGAACAAAACCCTGTCAGTGACCTTCAGGAAGAGTCCATCTCACAGCCCACCCCACTCTTATCTCCATCCTGCTTTTCAAAAGAAAAACAGTTTGCCTACAATATCATACAGAAGATGTTATTAAATACCAAGGACAGAATATAATTTTCTTAGCAAACAAGATGTCAACTCAACAGCACAAATGTCATATTTACATTCATCTTATTAAGATTTATACCATTTAATGTTGGGCTTTAAGAATTACACTATAAATGGAATATAATTTTCATATAAAAGGGACAGTATATTTTAAAATCAAGCCTGTAGAAACTCACTCATCAGTGGTTTATGAAACTTGAGTACACTGATGTTTCAGTACTCAATTAATGTCAGGCAATATGGATTTCAATCTGGCTTGAAATATATTTAAACAAATGAAGTAGATACAAATGTTGGCTCTTTGGCCAGCCAGAGCTAAAAATCCATTTTCTACCCCATTTATAATAAGAAGTAATCTGAATGTAATTTATCTAAAGCACAATATGTTTCCCTAATTTTTACATGTAACCATTACTTATAGTTTAAGTAATAGTTATATCTACAGATCTCAGTGCACTTAATTGAAAATGTAGGGTATTAAAACATAAGGCTCCATCCTTCAAAAATAAGAGCATTATTCTAAGGAATAATTGAAGTGGGGGAGCAGGGGCTGGGAAAAGGCAAAGGAAGGGAACCTTAACAAAAATCCTTAAATGTAAACATTTCTTCCCATTTATGTTATATCAGGATTTTTTTTGAATAAAATTAGTCTCTCTCAGCCCCATATTTCAGTTTAGATTACAAAATTCTCTCATCTGATTGTCACATTTTACACTGAAGTCAAATCCTTCTGCAGCAGAGTGACATGTCAAGGGTGACAATGACAAATTGTCACTAAGTAAGGAATAACACATGACAGGGCATTCGGCCATAATGAGATATATGCATGCTTCGAGAGCGTTTGCAGGCACAAGGCTGAAGGGCGATTGCTCCCAGCACTCATAATGTTGCTAGGTCTCATTAAGACTTTACATGCACTGGAATAGGTTTCTAGTGATTAAAAGAAAAAAAAAAAGATTTATGAATGAGTAAATCATGTCAGCAAGTTGTATTTTTATTCATACTTCCCTAGAAGCCTGTATGGTTTATAAGGCCAGGTTGAAAAAGGAGAAAGGGTCTTTTATCCCTCTTTTAAATTTTTTGTGTTACTGTCCATCAGGGCAACATACAAGTTCCATCCCCTCTAAATGAATAGCAACAGTGAAATCTTTGGCCTAATGGACTTGATGGTGCTCCCTGACACGTATTCATTTGTAGCCATAAACTTTACATGGGCAAGGTGTTACTCTTGAAGTATATAATGATTTTATTAATGTCTCTTTTTGTTGGTGTGGGTTTAGATGTAATACCACGGCATGTCAAAGTTCATGGAAAGGTTTTTAACTTATCCTTTGTGATTTGATTTCTAAGGACTTTTTAAACTTAGTACCTCTTAATTAATAATAAGCACAACCGGTAAATCCTGACAAGACTATCATAACATAGAAACTTTTATTAAGAAGGTCAGGCCTGTGGTTAAAAGGACATAGGAAGTCATATATTCAGCTCAGCCAGTGTCTCTCACCACCAGGGAAGGAAGATGAGAAGATGATGTTATGGGGTTTATTGTAGTCATCACACTATAGATCTGCTTGACCCAGGATTCAGGGCAAGATATAGGATAGTTGTTTGTGCAGAAAAAAAATAAGTCAGGTAACAAGAAGTGCATAGAACTTATGGTCCCCCCACTGTCAAGAGCAGGTTGACTGATCTTTCCATGCCCCATTTTCCTTGATTAGAAAAGGCTGACATGAAATTTAATTTCTCCACCATCTGTAGAGCATACAGAGCTTTTGGGACTAAGAATAGCCCCAGTTCAGAGTGCAAAACCTCTTGGTATTAATTTCAGTGCATGAGAAGTTTGTCACCATAAGCAATAGCAGTCAGTGATTTTCTCCCATTTCAAGAGGAAAAAAAATCTAATTTTTGTCTAAATGTGAAAAACAAAGTCTCAACCCATTCTCCCCTAAAAAAAAACTATGTTGTCTCATTTTGTTTTAAAAATTAAGAGACACCAGCAACTTTGTGGTTACACATCAGATTTCTCAATATTTAGAAAACTGAAGATTTACTCTCAGGAGATTTTACTATTGAATTAAGCAAGCTGGTGGTAGTATGTTGTACATTTTGTCCAATCTATGCAACATTAGGAGCATCTTATTCTAAACAGAACTCCTTCATCTCTCTAAAAGAAGGAAAAAACTATCATGACAGACAGCAAAATGGAAGAAAGGGTGACTGCTTTGGAAGAGAGAAAACGAAGTGAGCCCCAGTGTCCAGGCCCTGAGATTGTGTCCCTGCTTGGGTGCCTGACACAAGAGCACAGGCTTGTTGAAACAAACATTTGTGTCAAATCATTTAGTTAGTCACAGTAATACTTAGTATTTCTATAGCATTGATCACTTAGGAGCTTCACAGACCCTTCAGAGAAAAAACTTCCAATTTTGCTATCAGATATTAATCTTCAGAAGTTCTAAGGTAGTTATGAATTCAGCTCAATCCATGACAAAGCAGCAAGAGGGAAAAAAGATTTCCCAGATGTTAGGAATTTTCCAGCACGATATTCTTCTGGGTATCCCGAACTTGTTTCCCAAATCTCAATCGCAATAACGCATAAAACCAGAACTGACCTTGAAAGCCTTTAAGTTTGTATTTGAAATAGAAAAGAATCTGTGGATGCTACCACATTGCTAGGAAGGAGGCAAATCAGAGACTTTCCATTCAAGAAAACAGAGCCTATCAGATTGGCCTGAGGCCTCAGATTCAAATCCCTACCCACTTACATCACTGCTGCTGAGGTATTTTTCTTCCTGCCAAAGAGAGAAGTTTGTGCCCTTACCTCTCATTCAGTGTGTCCCCGGCCACACATCCCAGCCTCTAAACAGTGGTGCCAGTCACTAGCCTCAGTTCTCCCATTCAAACAATAAAGTCACAGGCCTCTTGGATCAGGGAACAACCCCTGTGGCTGGAGCTGACAACCTTGGATTCGCTGCTCTAACAGCAATAAATGAGTTATGCAAGTACATAAATTTCAATTACTCACTGCTTTGGAAAGGGATTTCTGGATTGTATTATCTGTGGTTATATCCTTGGCAGAGGGGCCACCCAGGCATTTTTCAAACAAGAGCGACACCTGGGTTGTGGCATTCACTGGAATGGGCTCGTTTATGCTTGCAACCCTTAACTGTCCCACAGAAATATGTTTCACAGATGGGATGGTCATTGAAACAAACTGGGAAGTGAACATGATGATGGCAGTTTTATGCATTGGCAACTTGTCTGTTTTAATTTTAGACTTTCTTGATGGCTGTGTTGGCCCTTGACAGCCACGGCCCCTGGATATTACAGAACAGATTTTTTTTATTTTTTAGAGTGTACCATTTATAGTTATTATATCCCAGCCTTTTACAAAACAATGCAATTGCTGCTGCTATTTATGGAGAAAATTTACAACAACGAGCCTAATTTTCAATTTGCACCCATGAACTCTAACCTGCTTTAGTATATGGACATTGTTGTTTGCATGAGGTCTTTCCCAGAGCAAACACACAAGGAGCAGTCCATGCTGAGTGCAACAGAGTGTGGGGACTTGCCCCAAAGACACTCACAAGTGTTACACCTTTATGACCTGCACACCTCTCTCACTACAGGGACAGTATCTTCCTCTGCGTTACAGGGAGCACATCAAGCTCTAGGAATTGTCCAGGTCTCTTGAAAAGACACATTAAAGACCAAGAGAAATGTTGTAGGCAGAAGTGGATATAGGAAACATGCCCGAATAGGTTTATATGCAGATCTGGTGGCAGGTCAGCTTGGGTTCAAAAGTGAAGGGGAGCATCTCCTGAGAGCTTTCCAGCTTCAGGAGTGTAGGACCTGGTGCATCCTCAAAGAAAACCACTAACATTAGATGTGGGAGGCCACATGCTCCTAGGGATCCAGTCTGCTCACTATTTACCTCAAAAAAGCCAAGAATATTAACCAAAACCTCAGGGAGCTAATTGGACTCATATAAATGAAGCTGCAGTAGCCAGAGAGTTTTGAAATCAAGGAGGCTGTGGATCCCTTCTCAAAAGAATGATCAGAGAGGAAAACACAGGGAAAAGGGGAAAATGAAATTACAGCCAGAACATGCATGGAGGACCTCAGACCATGTATAGATTAGTATATTTTGAACACATTTGGATACCAAAATACGCTGAGCAAATGCAGTTTGGTTTTTATTATTTAACATTCCTATATGTTGCCAAGTATAAGGGAAGCTTTTTCCTCTTCAAGTAGGGAGTACAGACATGGGTCTTAGTTAAGGTAAGCACTATAAATGGCTAATCAAAAAGAAAGTGGAAAAGACCAACATTCTGACACGAAAATGTTTTCTTCCCCTGAGTGACTTTAAAACATATCTGGAAAGCAGATCCTAGACTCTTTCCACCTGATGTTATAGTTTTCCATTTTTGTAGTCCATGGTAAATGTGTAAAGCTTACACTGAGGTGAGAAAAGGCTCTCTGAAATGCTCAACAAGTTTCTAATGGCTATTTTCTACACTCACTCCATCCCCATTCCCTGAATCCGATACAGCTGCCTGGAAGAGTGGGTAAGGAAAAGTCCAGTCTGCACAGAAGACTTTTCCAGATTTACCAGTCTTGTAGCTGAAGCTTGAAGCTAAAAAATTTATGTACTACTACAGTGCAGAACATTGTGGATCTCTAAAGAAGAAGGAGCCTTTAGGGCTGTGCTGTGCCTTGTCCATCTGCTGCTGCCAGAACCTGCCCGTCACTCTGCCCAGGGGTTGCTAGCTCAGCACAGACAAGCAGGAAGCAAGGGGAGAAAGGAGCATAGCAAATGATTCTGCAGACCAGACAGCACCACTTTTGAGCCCTGAAGTTAAGCAGTACTCAAGGAGCTACAGCATTCCTTGTGACAGGCAGGAGGAAGCCCCCAGCCTTATTATAACAGTAGTTTCAGCCAGGCCAAGTCCAGGCAACAGGAAAAATGGTATGAAGTGATTTTCCCACCACCTCCAGCCAAGCTCAAAATTCTGTTTAAATGGGAATTAGGTCCTGAGCCTTCAGACAGAAACCTCTCTGAGCTGAGAGTGAACCAGAAACAGTTCTAGGGTTGTCTCTTTTTTTAGTTTGGATGTGTTACTAACACAGTATAACGCTACAGTCAGCTACACATCATCCCAACTGTAAAAATTAAGAAGAGCTGTTGAATGTCAAGTGATGAAGCACAAAGTGTCACAACTTCAAAAGTCCTGTTTTTCTGGCAATATTTACTTATTCACATGACACATTAACATATGTAATAAGTACATAAAAGAACAAATGTCATATGGAGAAGTCAATGTGTACCCATAATGTACTGAACAGTATTAGGAAAACCTTAGATTTTTAAAATTTCATTATTTATATATCTGAAAAGTAATTGCTATGCTGCAACAGCAGCTTTTCCTCCTGTGACTGTAGAGAACTTTGCACTATCAGGGTTCATGACTATTGCTCCTCTTTTCTGCCTGAACACACCTTATGGAGAAGAGTTTCCTTTTCACTGAATTTGTAAGGGAGTTATGGGGAAGGAAAAAAAAGATAGAGCTATAAAAAAGAACTGTTCTTTAGGAAGTTATCTTGAGCATTTTTAGCTCTAGCTTTGCTAGCAAAGGCTCATCCCATCAGTCCTCAACTTATATAGACCGTGCACGTTATTAAATCATGAGTTTGACGAAGGATTATTGTGTAAGATTATGACCAGATCTTGAAAGTTCATTTTGTCTCAGCTCTTTCACTGGCATATGCTTAACTGCTTTGCTTGCTTCCAAATTATGTCTAATGTCCATTGCGTGTGTCATATGGCAAACATCAGCCAGTTCTGCAAAAGCTGTTTCTAAACATGTTTGGTTAGATTGTTTTTAAGGCAAGTTCATTTCCTCTGCCAAATTTGAAGAATAGACAGCCTGACATGTATGCAGCATTTCAGCTTCACGGTCAATAGTCTTCATTCATTATTTGGGTGCGAAAATAAAGTGTAAGAAATGAAATGCTGCTACAGCCTTCCCTACATCTGATACTAGTAATCAGTTTCTCCAATTGGTGCATATGCAAAGAAAATAGAAACACAAAGGAAAATGATGCAAATATATGAGTCAGGTAAAAATAAAACAAAAAATTAAAAAGAGGTGCAGTATATTTTAGGCTGGTACATCTTAAATCTAAACTCTTTTCTCCTCCAAAAGAATAAAGATTTTATTGCTATTCAGCTACTAAGCTACAACAGATACATTTGCCACATTAAACTTCTAAAGAGTGTGGAGATCCTTGGGTAAATAAATCTCCCAATTTTTAAACTAGTAGAACAGTAGCAAAGATGCTGACTATGGTATTCGTTAAATAAACTAATACATTTGACAACTGAACTGAGACTCTTACTGTTACCTTCGATCTTGAACTTCGACTTGACCTAATCCCATATCAACTGATAACAGTTTACCATCTGTCCGTGGTCAGCCCTATGGAAGACTTCAAAGGATAGATTTAATAGCATATAGTTTGGCCTTGACATACAGACTGTATCTGTTCTTACTTAAAGAACAATAAAACCTTGTACTTAATTTCTTTTTTTTTTTCTTTCTTCTTTTTTTTTAACAGATGGAGGGCTGGTGTCTTATTCCATTCTGTCACCCCATCTGGACGCCTTAAATGTGATACTAAGGGAAGCATGGGGTGAGCCCACCAAAAGCTCAATTCAAGTTGAGATACAGTGAGAAAAGAAAGAAAATAGACTGATACCAATCTTGCATCATGGCAAAATAAAGGCATATAAGGCTGCAATAGGGGAATATGGAGAAGAAATCAGCACCGACTCCTGAAGATAACAATGCAGGATTGGAGTTCACTTTAAGTTCTCAAAGAAATATAGATGCTTCATTAGCAACACCTAATAGAAAATAAGCATTTTTGTCCACCAATTTATGTGCCACATTGCAAAGCAG
Organism: Oreocharis arfaki; assembly: GCA_013398015.1. Classification (NCBI taxonomy): domain Eukaryota; kingdom Metazoa; phylum Chordata; class Aves; order Passeriformes; family Paramythiidae; genus Oreocharis; species Oreocharis arfaki. Next base: position 51,506 of record VZRR01012428.1, read on the forward strand.
CAAAACGCAAGCCAAAACATCACAGGAATAATTTTCTGCTTACTATTCCTCCTGAAACCTCACGACAGGAAAACCTGCCTTGGGAAGTTCAAAGAAAGTGTTTTACTCTCACTGCAAAATTAACTGGTTTTCTCTTTTCTATATGATCTCTTCATTATAATCCAGAGTTCAAAAGGTTGTGGGGTTTTTTTGTGAAGCATTCCAATGCTTTAATACAACAATGGCATTTTTTTAACTCAGAGTAGTAGATTTAGCTAACATTCTTGAAGGGATGAAGGACCCCTAAAATCTGAGCTACTGTCTGTTTACCATAGGGCAAAGGACTGAACACAGTAATTCCTATAGGAGAACATATTTTTCTTACTATGGAAATGTAGCAGAACACTGGAAGATTTTAAATATTCTACCAGTGCTTGCTGACTCCTTAGTCTGCAAATGCTCTGCAGAGACAACTAAGGATGTCTTCTCTTTTCACAACTCTGAAGTAGCTACCATATTCAGCTATAAAATAATAAATAGCAAATGGATTCATTTTTAGTGATCATTCAGAGTTTACATTGGTCCTTTACATAAGTGGACCCCAAAGTTCCCTTGAATTGCAGAACAGTGAAAAAAAACCCCTTATAATGGTGGGACACTTTCATGATTAAGTGATGCCCCTGATCCTAGAAGCAAGAGTTTCAGTCCCCAGTTACCTCTAAACTAATACTTTCATCCTAATATGTCCTGACATTAGGAAACTTGGTAGAAGAAATGAAGGATGGCAGGATAATACAAAGGCAAATTGTTAACAGGTATTAGGAATTTAACTCTATCTCTTCCTGGTGTCTGTATCCATCCGTAGATATGAAAAAAACAATATAATTCCCTTTCGTACTAGCAAAGGATGTTGAGTTATTCACCATGGACAAAACTTCATCATAATCTTGTCATGTTAATCAAAGCTTTGACAAACAATGCTAAGTCCAGTGATCAAAGCATTGCAAATGTATGAACAGGCTTCTGCTCAATCTATCTCTGCACAGACTCTTATAAGCATATTTAAGAATATTATTTACCAAAATAAAAGAAGAAAATAAAATTGATCCAACCCAAATATATTTTTGTGTTTTCTGTGACAAAGATAATACCCTTTTATTTTGTTTGGATTGAAAAGAATTATTTATGTAACTTCTGATTTGGTTTTTTTTTTTTAAGAGAAAATGCAAGTCAAAATCAGTACGATGTTGCTGATGCCAACTTTCCCCTTTTTCACCTCCGACTTTTACTCACAAAGTTCAATGTTTAGGTAGATCACTTGGAACAGAACAGCCCTATTTTCAGTCTCCCAGGACAGCACCCCAGCCCTGAAGCAATAAAGCTGTTTGAGATATTATTATTTCCTATTGACACTGTTCCACTTTGGGAAATAAGCATTTCTTAGATCAAAGACAGAAACTTGAGTGCATATCTTAAACACAAGACTGTGCAATTATTTTATATAAAATATATCTAGCTTGAAAGCTCCAATGTAATCTCAGCTTCAAAATGCACTCTAGCTGGGGAGTTATGTACTCCTTTGACATACAGGAAGGGCTTGATTTAAATCCCTGTCATCAGTTCCTCTGTGAGAGACTACAGGATAGCACTTCTATGGAGAGCAGCTCCAAGGAGACAATTTTTCAGGAAATAATAAATGAACATGCATCTGTATATATGCTGCAACTTCCTTGAAGTCAAGAACTGGGAAAGGATGATTTGAATGTGAAAATATCTGTCCTCTGACAGCACCTTGGGCACTCAGCATGAGGCAGACCAGCCAGCACCTAAACACGCAATCGCCAACCCCCAACTGAATCATGTGGGAAGAGCACCTGCCGGCATTACTACAAAGTGGAAATCTTCAGAAATGGTTTTGTTTATTGGTTCAGGGTGTTTCTCCCATGTTTCCTCTAATGGACACTTCTCCTGTTCACTAGCAAGCCTGTCTGCTTTGAGATAAAACCTGCAATGATGCTGGGAGCAGCACCATCCTGGGGGAAGAGGAAGCATTTTAAAGCCCTTTACCAAAGCCTCCGTAGGTCTCGGAGACACAGTCTGTGTCACTTCCAAAGGAGTCAAGCTGGGGTATCTCTTTGAAGGCTCCAACAAGGTAGCGGTCCTGTTTTCTTAATGATCTGTCCTTCCTCAACTGCAGAGGAAAAGCAAGTCAAGTGTGTCCTTATACACTACTTTAGTAAAATGGATGTGCAGTACACACTTCATTACAACCACCATGGGAATTAAAAGTAACTTGAGCAAACGGCCTCAGCTCCATGTAATTATCTTCTGAACACTCGAAGACAAAAGGAAAAAAACTCACCAAACTAGCTCAAAAACAGGAGAGTTTGCCGAGGGACAGGTGAGCAGCTGAGGCTGGCCATGGGCTCAGCGGTTCCCCCACGAGCCAGGCTCTCCTGCAGTGTCCCGTGGGACCGGGAGCTTGCAGGGGCTCTCAGAGGAGCCCTCTCATGGATGTGCGCAGGACAAGGCTGAAAGGCGCCGGGCTGTGTGTCTGAGCAATGCTGCCCTCCCATGGCACTTGCTCAGCCCTCTCACTGCTGAGCCCACACCCCTCAAATGCTTCAGCGGGCCCGACTCCACCGAAAGGGCGAGAGCGGGGCGGGGGTGATGAGCCTTTACTGGGGGTTACTCTTTCAGCCTCGGGGCCTCTGAAACTGTATTCCCAGATGACTGATCCAGCTGGCAGTGCCCGTACTCAACCCCGCCACTCAGAATGGGCCACAGCCCTTCTCAGACTTCAGGTCCGTTTTTCTCATCAGTCTCCTGGCTTTGTAGCTCATTCTCCAGTTAACTCTTTCAGAGGTAATACAATGGAGAAGCTAGAATCTGAGAGGCCTAACTGAGAGCATAAATATTCTTTTACAAACAGACCTTCAAGTAATGACAGGTACAGGGCTAGAGGCTCCTGATGGCATCCAGGGGGACTGCAGCCCAACCCCAGGCCTTGGGCAAATCCAGCACTGAGACATCCTTCTTCTGATGGAACAGTGAGACCTCCCTTCCTTGAAGGACATTTCTCTTTCGAAAACAGTTTCTATCTCCTTTTTCACCTACTTACTTCCTTGTTGCCACAGAGCGGCTGAAAACAGCTGTGGTTCTAAGTGGCTGTGAGTCCTGGCTGTAAAACCTGAACATGTGTGAAGATTTTTTAAATAAACACACCACTTGTCTGAAAAGGGGATCAGAAGGCTCAAAGGCCATCAAGTCGTTCAGTAACAGAGGCACCCATGGCTGAAATGTCTTTATGTGGACAAAAGCCCACGGCTACATTTTTGTGAATGCTCTGTGGAGAAGGTGGCTTGAACTGGGTACAGCTCACAGGCTTACAAGCAGCTGCAGAACACGAAAGTGTAAGGAAAAAGAAATTGTAAATTGAAAAGATTTAGCATGGCAGGAGAAAATGACAATCCATTGACTCTGCTCAGATCCAGTTGTACCCTGGATGACAACTGCATATTTTGTGCATTTAGTGTAGTTGGCAGTCAGAGGCATCGAGACACTTTTAGCTAAAGGGGAATACTACTTCTCCCTCAAATCCCTGAGAAATCACTTCTCCAACACAGAAATAGGTCTGCCTTAAGCCATGCCAGCCAGCTTTCCAAATCCACTGTGGTCAGAGCTCTGCAGTTCTGAGGCAAACCAGTGGCTTTCATGTTATATAAAAGTTACTGACTTCGTGTTTACCACGTGCATTCTCAGATGATTCTTGAATCTGGATTGTTTCCAGTGTACATATATAGTTTATATATGTTTATAACTTTATAAAGTTTTAAAAGCTTTGGCAGTCTGTCAGCCAGAGCTGTGGTGTAGGTCTAATTTGTGTTTATGGAGCCTGAGCTGGGAAGTTTCAAGTGTCTTGATGTGGACTTGCAGGTGGAGGTAAGTAGAAGCTGTATCCCACATGAAGTGGAGTTCTTCTGTTTGTTAAAAACAAAGTTTTCCTCCAACCACAAATTCCTGACTGAGCTTCACTGTAATCATTCAGATCACCAGATCCCAGGAAGTGCACTCCTCCCGGGGACCTTCAGAGCCCCACAGCTCTCTGACTGAACACACAAGCTGTCATCCCCCAGTGCCACCCCAGGTCTCACAACCCCCTGGCCTTCCTGCAGCCCACACTGCTTTGCACATGATGACAAGCCCAAGATGCAGGCCTGGCCCACCCTCCAGGTTCCAGCATGCCTTGTGTGCAATGGCCATGGTCTTCCTCTGCCAGGCAGAGGAAGGCCCTTTGCATGACTTACCTCTGGCCTTACTGTGCATGAATTGTGGCAAACCCCACTGAGGAGTTGGAGAATGGAGTATCAGAAAGTCCACTACTACCTTTGGATGCAGAATTTATCCTTAGTTTCAGTCTTTTGTCCCATATCCCACCCCTAAACTTCCCTGGGCTTCTACTCATGGATCCTCCTGCTCCCAGCTTTGCTCTGTCCTTGAGCAAAACCATAGGCAGGGATACGCCCCACTCTGTGAGTACCTGGCAGCTGGATCTTAGAAGTCTATTTGTGATAAAATATTCTCACTTTGCATGATTGCCCCATTCTATGGGCTACCACACACAGTAATATGTGGCTCTACCGGTTTTACCACCCCACTATGACATGCTCTTGAAACCTGATACATAGTTTTGATGGTAGGCCACAGCAGGCTTCAAGCAAGCAACCCAGCAAGCAGTGGAGATTTTGCATATATATCTATTAAAACACAAGGTAATGTGAAGTGTCTACTTCTTTCTGGGCTGCTGTAGCAAGCACTGAGAAGAGGAAGACAGAACGTGTTTCTGTAATGCCCTAATTACACTTAATACAGAAAAGCATGGAACATCTTCCTGGAGAGGCTGTATTCAACAATGATGGATATGGCAATGCTGGACTCTGTAGTATGCATTCCTTACAATACCTGAGCATCAGTTTCAAACAATTTCCTGACAAACTAATTTTCTCCTCAAAATTTCAGAAGATGGAGGCACCACTTTTGTCTCCTCTCATTACCCTTGGAAAGTGAAGCACAGCTATTTTTACTAGCATTACAAAACACCTTACATTTAACCCAAACTTGTAAAAACAGTGGAAGACTTTTACTGCTCTAATACACTAGGTTGGGCATTGTTATTTCCCTTTCTGAGAAAATATCCTCTATGAATATATATTTAGAACTCTTCCGACAAACTGATGACCTGATTGCAATCATGGAATTACTAGAAAAATGAGAAATTGTAAATAAGTATTTCAAAAGGTAAATATACCTGTTCTTTTACTAATGATGTACTAGAAATTTCCTACAAAAATAGTGTCTACCATTTTGAGAAGACCAGATCGTTAAAATGCAAAGAAAAGTTATGCCTGTTCAGTGTGCACTCTTGTTCGAAGTGGAAGGTTGTAGGAAAGTAATGGGAGAGTTTGCACAAGATGTTGCAAATAATTAAGCAATCAGAATTTGCTTCTGCATAGGATTCTTTATTTATAAAATGCAAAGAACTTCTCAGAAGCAGGCTATGAATTTCACCATTTCTTAAAGAGAGGTGAGAAGGGTTTAAAAACTAATCCAGTCTCAGCAACAGAGATGGGCACTGAACCCAGCAGCATGTTGACTACCCTGCTGGAAACATTAGGAAGTTTCCCTAAGATAAAAAGGCAGAAATGTGCGAACTTCTGCCTTCCATAACACCTACAGAGTACTAGCATTATAATTATGTTGATGATATAACCTATTCAGTCAACCATCTCATGTCCACACAGGTAATTATATTTTAATTGCTAAAGGGCTTTGGGAAATTGGCAGCCACACAAATGCTTGGTTGGTGCAGCACATACATTTGCCATCTTAAGGTGATTAATGTAATTCCCAGCACAGGACTGGCCAGATCATAAGTTCAGTGCTAGCCCTCATATTTAAAAGCAAATGGACATGAGAAATAATCCAGAACATACACTAGTCCTTATTTATGCCTTATAAAGGAGTTTAGAGAACCTGTATAGGTTCCACTGCAGATAGATAGCTCCTTGAATTTGACTGAATAGGCTGAGGCTGGTTTACTTCACAAGGCCTCCACAGGACATTAACATTGTACCTAAATAATTTAGCTTGACAATTTATCACGAACAAACACTTTTCAGGGCTTGTATGAAGGACCAGGAGATGAAGTGATGTGCTGTCTGGGAATTTTATATGCAATTTAGCACCTGACTTAGCATGTGATGCTGAGCAAACTGAACTGTGTTTCTAGTCCCCTGTTTCCCTTTAAGGAGAAGAGGGTACCTAGTTCCTAGATATGAGCTTCTTCTACTGATGTTCAGTGCTTGTAGAATAACTTGGGATCTTTGGAAAAAAGATGTGCAAAAACATTATTGATTCCAAATGTTTTGTATACTCTGTTGCTGCACTCAATGAAACAATCAAATACAGAACATGTTTCTGCAAAGCCAGCATGTAGAAAATTCTCTATTGTCCCTTTCTGCTTTATCAAGCAGCCCACAGAATTCTTTAGAGGCCCTAGTCAATACTATTTAAAACATTGAGACTCATTTTACACTCCACGTTCTTTGTAATTTTCCTTTCTCTCAAACAGGTAATATACTACTGGGAAGAATGCCTTCCTTTCATAATTACAACACAAAAAGCTTCAGACATGCACATTTTAGGTGAGGCCTAAAATTTTGGAGGCTCTCGTTATCCTTCTAACACAAAGAGACTTTCTGGGGGACCACTGCTTTTGTGAGAAAGGATGTGTGTTTTGTTTCCACTTGATGTTACAGTGAAATATAAAGTCATGACCAGCTCATAGACTTACTGGTAATCCATTTCCTGAAAAATCAAATCCACCTATTGTATATGCATGGCTTTATGATAATGCAATGACCCATACAGGATAGTCTAGCAGCAACTGGTTCCAACTTGTCCCTGCCAATCATTCAGCTTCCACTGCATGTCTCTCACAGTCACAGGGCTAGCATGTGCATCTTGACAGCCCTGGAAATTATTCTAAACCACTTCATCACATTCCAAACCAACACTTATTCTGATTACAAAGTTAATAGCTTGAAATGGACATTCTAGAATTAACCCTGTGACCTGCTAAGTTGGTGACAAGGAGACAGCAAAATGTGACACAGGCACCAGGCTGAGTGACAGTGACTGATGATGCCTGAGGCTCCACTACTAGAATGTTGGAAAACTGAGGTAATTGTAGGGTTTTGATTTCTTCTTTTGGCCTGCAAATGTTTGTTTTTCGTAACTGACTTTCATATGTGACTTAATGTGTGTATTTCTCAATAAGAAAATATTGGTGATGAGGCACAACGATACGGCTTGGTCGGATACTTGGCTAATTCTCCACCATTCGAAGGTAGAAGGGAATTTCTCAGAAAGGCACGTGGAACTCTTGAGACAAGACATATATTTAGAGCTACCCAACAACTACTTTTGGCCAGTACCTGAATGATTTACATCCAGCCCAGTAATGGATGATATTAAAGTATTATGAGCCAGGGAAATAGAATTATTTTCTAGTTAAAAACAGGCTTTAAACTTTACTTCAGAAAACAAATGACAAGAAGTCCTAAGCCCTATTTTAACAGAGGGTTGTACACCCAGCAGGTTTAGGTAGTTCGCTGCAATGAGCAACAATACTGGCACTGCAAAGGGGACAGGAACACATAACCAGGGAGCAGCAAAATAAAATGGGGCTGTGCTACTGACCGCAGGTACCCACTGGATTGGCTTAGTTGAAATGTGAATCTATTCTCTGACTGATATCAAGCCCATCTATAGAAACATAGAGAGAGGAATGAACCCAATGAGTCTCATTCTCTAAGACTTGACAGGTCTGAATGTGGATTTTAAATGCCTGAACAAGGAAGGAAAGAGATTCTGGTGATGGAAACTTTGCAGAACAAAAAAGATTCCAACTTGAATCCACACAGTATAAAGCATTAAGGACATCTTTTTATCTTTGGAAATTATTTTACAGTTAACTGACTAAACTCTGAGAATAAAGCCTCTTTTAATTCTCTCTCCTTGGATTTGTAATGGGAAGGATTTAAAGAACTATATTTGATCTATTAGGTTGAAGTACTCACAGTACTGTACATTGTTTTAGTGTACTAAATTTAGTTGACTTCTGTCTCTTTCAATTACCCTTCTAAAAAGGATAGGTGAAAAATATTGTCTGTCTTTACATAATTTGGTTTGCTGTTGATTAATTTTTTCTCTTGTAGTGCTTGCTTATGTTTTGCAGGGTAGGAAGGACAATATAGCTGAAGCAGAGGGAAAAAGCTCTTTTTCTGAGTTTAAGCTTGTAGATTCTTCCCTTTCATATTTTTATCTCATCAATATAATGTCAGGATCGTTCATAAGGACAAAAAAGTCAAACAGAGAATGGACTGAATCTTAACCTTGGTAAAATAGACCAACTGTAAGAAATCCTGAAAGTAAAAATAAATTTCTACACATGCTATCCTCATCATTAGTATGAAGCAAAACTTAATACAAGTTTTACATAATTAATCCACTGATTAGTCCTCTTTTGGCACAGCAAAGAACTGTAGAGGAATAGCATGCCCTAATTCTTAAAAGAACTGTGCTCTGCATCAGAGGTACTCCTCAACATTTCAGAAATAGTTCAGTTCCATTTGGTATCAGTTATGTGTATGCCCTCTGTAAGCTATGAACAACTCTTAACACCACTCAGCGTCTCAAAAGGAGGTAGAAACCAGGCATGAATTCTGGGGCAGGTCTTGAACTCAGCTGCTGCTTTGCAAAGGATGCAGCAGTGAGAGCCAAAGGGTTTCTGACTGTGATGTCCTCCAACCATCAAATGGTAATCAAATACTTTGATGAGGAGGAAGCAAAAAAAGATTAATGTATTTTAGTGATCCGTTTAAATTTCAAAAATAGTAATTGCTGAACTTGACTGCTCTAAAAACCTTTGTTCTGAACACAGAACTAGGCAGCAATGACTTGCCCTGAATTTCTGCAGAGTCTGAATGATTAAAGATCCGTTGAAGTTTTATTCACCCACCTTGTTTCAGTGTTTAGACTGGGCTGATACTCCACAAAGACAAAAAAAAAAAAAAAAAACACAGGCTTTCAAAAAGGAAGGAAGTGCTCCATTCAGAGAGACATTAATTCTTTCCATCCTTCTTTTCTAACCTTTCCATCCTTCTTGTTGGACTTATAAAAGTCTCCCTTACTTCATTTGATAGTGCTTCATTAATTACCAGTATTAATCTACCACTAAAATTTAATGCAGAAAAACAGCAGTCATCATGTATGTTTGATTGAGTCCTTCAGAGAAACACAAAATAAGAAATCCAGATGCTGTAATAAGACCTGGAAGAACTTAGGACAGAATGAAAAAACTTTCTAGTGCATCCTATGACAATAAATGACATCAAATTGGGTAATACCCTATAGTATCAAAGGCAGAAGTGATGATTAGCAAGCATACATGGAACTGGGACTTAAGACTTCCTGCAGACAAGTGTCTCTGGAGCAGCTTTCCTAAAACTCCTCTTTCCCATCCACCCACCAGATGTTCCCTACCCTTCCTCTTTACGAATGTCTCCTTCAGACATTGGGATGTCACCAGGAAGAGGGGAAGAACAGACAACACCTGCACCATAGCTTGTACAAACATAGTTGACTGGCAGTGCTCACAAATTCTGTTATAAGTTGTAGTTATGCAAGTTTGATAGTCTTTTGTGGGCTGACGGCTTAAATAACTTGCCAGCAGATCATACACTAGAAACTTGTCACTGCTTGTGATACAAGAGCACGTGTGTTCTTGCCCATTACTGGAATGCACCTACTGGGGCACGGTTTGAAATTTACCAGTTCAGACAAAGATATCATCTTCAGGTTGCAACAAAGGAAACAAAGGAATGGAAATCTCTTAGTAGACATTAATTTTTTTAAATTATGAACATTTATTTAATGAATGCTGTTCGTGTTCAAGCTCCACTTTTTACTGAGATTCCTAAGACAGAAAATGATCCTGTTCCTTTTGCCACCAGAGGTTTGGATCCCTGTTTGACTGGTGTTCTACTAGAATTATCAGCTGTTGGGTACATAATATCCCCTGGCACCTGTCTGAAGAAGTCTTGCAGTTAGAAATATAACTTGCAATTTTTAGTTGGACACTCCATTGCTTCCAGCTGACCTGTATGGGCTATCCATGCATTCAGGCAGGTTTCCTCAAAAAAAAAATATCTATCAGTGGAATGTGGTATGATTTACAAAATTCTTTGTCCATCTTTCAATCTAGATACTTGAGACTTCAAGAGATAAGTAGGGGCTCTCCCTTGGGGACTATTAATCTTATATGAGAATAGATTACTATTATGAGAAGCCATACCTAGATGATACATATAAAGAGAAAACTATCATGCCTATGAAGTAAAGGAACACTCTGGTGGCTGAACATCACACAATTGGATAAAACTGTTTTCTAGAAGAAATCCCTTCCTTGGTACATTTCATTCCCAGTTTGATGGTCTTTCAGAAAAACTAATAGGATTCTCAAAGGCAACGTGCTAATGTGGAAACACAGTGAGTGTGGGCTTCTCTGATGAGTTGTCAGATGTTTCTGTAGGAGACAAGTAGAGTGAAAATGGATGGAAGGGAGAGATCGACATCTGTAGAATCCATAGAGATCTGAGGAGATGCTACAGTGGAAAAAAAGAAATCAAAGGAAAGGGTTTAGGGGAGAGCAGAGAGGAAACTCCTATGCACTTTTTGTGTCTCCTTAAAAGCTCCATGTAATATTACAACCCCTGCCAAGCTGTGAAACCCACAGTGATCTAGTGGGCCCCCTAGTACCTGTGCAGGACTCAGACTTCTGGTCCGAGGGCTCTGAACATTGCAAGAGTGACTGATTAGAACAGTGCAGCAAATAGCTGGGGAAGAAATAGGATTGAAAGAGACAGATGAAGGAAAGACCCAAGGCAGATGGCTCTGTCTTGCTTTTGCCAGGCAGATGAAGAGGAAGCAGCAAGGCAGCCACACTTGTAGGAAAGGCCCACACCTTGAATCATCAACTTTGGGCAAGAGAACATCCAGAACAGCCATCCCACTTCCTCAGCTACAAGCACAATGTTGTGCCCAGGCCTACTCCAATGCCTGTCAGTGCCCCAGGTCTCCCATGTCTCCCCTCATTTTCTGTGCTCTTCAGGGCAACATGAATTTCAAGAAGGCTAATAGTTAATCTAATGAGGCTAAATAATTAGTCTAATAAAGCTAAAATACTCGTTGAATAATCAAAATATTGCTTTGAAAGGCAGAAGGAAGAAGCATATTGCCATGAAATAAACAAAATAACTAATAAAAGGAAATTCATTTTATTACAGGCACTCAGCTTCACACATTCTAGTACAGCAGGTATTATGCAGAGGGGTAAGAAGATATCCACGTCTTGAAAGAGCTTATAACAAAGACATTATGAAAAAAACCTGTGAAGAATGCAGCAAAAACACATACTCATTTCAATACATTTTTTCTCACACCTCCAGTTCCTCATTACCTTGGACACAGTATCCTTAGTTAATCAAGGAATGTCAAGTTCAAGCACAAGTTCTGTGGTTCAGCTCAAGTTACCGGTTTGCAGCATGCAATTTCACTTCTGAATTACTCATTCCTTATTAGGGTCTCTCTTGCAATTTTGCTCCTACCCCTAATCTTTAAAGATAATTCAGCAGTGTGCTTAACAGACAAAAATATCATCATCTTTCTAGCAGGCAAAGGATACACTTTTAGAGGAACATAAACTTGATTTTCAGATAGAGTGGTTACCTGCAGTCCTTACTGGCTTCAAATAATATTTTGGGCATTACTACCTCTGAAATGCCAGGCTTTCAATATAAACAACTGGAATTCACCCACCCCCAAAACAGAAGAGTTTCCACACACTGAAAAGAAGTATTCTGGGCAGATTTAGAGAAAATCTCGGGCTGTGCTTTCACCAGAAATGGATGACAAATTTTAAAATTCTTTTTAGGAGGGCTTTGACATGAGGAAGGGAAACCAGCAATCAGGTTCACAATTCACTGCCACACATGAACCATCTCACATATAAAAATAATAAAGGCAAAACCAGTTATCAGTCTCCAAAGAGATTTATCAGGTGGCATCTGGTCTGGATAAGAGACGAATTTCAAATTCCGCCTCTTTCCACATTTGACCACGCTAATTAAAAAAGCTCTAAGTCTACTGATGATCAGCTCTGTCAGTGACAGAGGAAACCAGTTGTTAGACCACACCCAGATATTTTCAGCAGTACATTGTCTTCTAAATGTGGTGCTCTTTGCTGTGATTTTTTGCTGTGGCTATCGCCAAGTATTATTAGAAGTGAGTCAGGGATTGCACATTTGCTACTGCAGATCCACCCTCACTATTCCAAAGGAAACAGCTCCACAATGAGAGATTAGTGAGAAAGTAAGAATAAAGGCATTTTTTGTATATAGATATATCTCTTTTCAGAAAGGAATTCAATTTATTACTTACACTATTTTTGTTCAAGTTTAGCAGCAGATAGACAAAATTAGCTGGAGGGTTACTTACTTTCAAGTAGATCCAGTGTTCCACTCCTCTCCTGGCAGAATGAGAAAGGAAAGTACCTTCAGGTTTTCAAGGCACAGATCGTGTATTTCTTGTGGTATGAAGTAATTTCTTTTAACATTAAGCTGTGCGATTCACCAATTCCCAGAACTGCATGTTAGAGTTTGCATTCTGAACAAAGCTAAGTACCTTCCCTTCCAGGGCTCTTTTGTCTTTTAAATGCATCCTCCTTGGTTGTATTTCATGTTACTGTGTTCTCACTGCTTCTGTATAAATGAACATATTAATCCTTAATTTTCTGGGTTTCTAGCTCCATTTGCCAAGGAATAATTTTTCTTCTCTCAGAAGCTGCAGATGCAGATCCCCACTGTGCCAGCTTCTTCCAGTCTGGAGTGGTCTGGCAAAAGGAATTAGTTCAGGAAAGTTCCTAAAAATATATTTTTTCTTTTCACTTCTACTGTACTTCACAGCTGTCTCACTGCGTTCCCATCACTTTTCTTTTGAGTATACTTATGAAAGCCCATCACAGCAGCTAAGGTCTGCAGGGTTGGAAAGCTGACCTTCCAAGACAAGGGGTAGAAATATGGGAGCCAATCTTTCTCGTATCAAATGACAGTTCCTCCACAACTCTTTTACTTTTTGGGGTACCCTTGAGAAAATGAAAAACGTCAATTTTGACTTGTTGTAGAATTCACAATGGGGAAGAAAAAGCTTCACTTATAGCAGCTTAGGCAGCTGTGAAACTTGAGGGCCATTTGACAATTTGAGGTATTTGTATGCAGAACTAAATGCAAGGGCATTAAAATCTTGCATGGAAGACTACATTGGCAGGATATGCTCCAGTCTGGAAGAAGACAGGTTTTGGTTGGGATAAGGTGAAACACAGACGCTAGAAAGAAGTACAAGCGCAATACTGCTTGTGATTTCATATTTAAAAACATGGCACATCCATGTAGAAAAAAGTAGTCCAATTGTAGCAGCCAGTTAGAGCTGTTGCATTTTTCTAAACCCTAAACTGGTGCTATAGAGGTACCATTCGCAAATGACTTAAATCAAGCATCAAATTCATGGAATCAACTTTCTAAATCTTGGGCTGCTGAATCTTGAAAATACCAGTGAAGAAAACTGAAATGCCTATGAGTTAGCATGCAGTTGCATAAAGCTATCTGAGATTCCAACTAGGACTCTGGGACTTTTCAAAAAAGTTGATCCCACCTCATCTGCTTTCTCTCCGCGTTTGAGAAAGGACATAATGAAAACCACTTCTCACAAAGAACAAATTCCTTCTCCATTTGAGTACCACATCATTGCAAAGAGCCCAGCACCCCTAAAACAGAATGGGAGGTGAAGGAATTGGCATTTAATGCCACAGAGCTTTTCCAATTGGTTTGATGTTGCACTGCAGCTACAAGGAATGGGATCTGACTCATTCAAAGAGCACCAGCTCTATGTTCTGTTTTACAATGGAACTGGTACACTATGGAAACTCTAATTTAGACGTCCCACTACATATGCTGGTAAAAGCACATATATACTGGTGATTCAGACACAATGTGGAGCCTGCCTCACACCTCCTACAATGAAGATACTGATACTCACCTATCATCACCTATACAGGGCACTGCAAACCATCTTTGAAACAACTCGTCAGCAACCGGTAGACTCTCTATTAAAGCCACAGCAGTATTAATATCTGGTGTCTTCACAAAAGTAAAGATTTTTTTTTTTAAAGCAGAAAAGTCTGAGAAAGACATTATTAGTCACAGGATGAACCAAAGGCTGTTAATCTCCTGTCTACACCTTAAGAAAGAAAATAGGAGAAAAAGCTAATTTAAACAAATGCTACTAGGGATAAAAACTTCAGACTGATGTTACATTAAATTACATGGGAGGCTGAGGTATCCAGCCACAGTCTTCAGCAAAAAAGAAAATTATAGGGTCTATCAATTAGAGAAGCAGTGCTCTGAGCCTATGTGCTGGCATGCTTACAGTTTTTGTAATGTCTGGCAGGATGTTTTACAAACTAAACTCAGCAAGATGACAATTCCACCAGAAGGTGCTTCAGATGGTTTTGCTAATAATTTTGATCAGCTGAAATGGAGAAAAGCATCACTTCATTTATTTGGCTTTTCCAGAACCTGTCAAATCTGAGTAGAACCATTAATTGCCCCCTTCTACACCTCCCCCCACCATCTCGCCCACCTTCTTCCAGAAAAGACATACTTCAATTTATTTATTTTTTCTACAAATATTCTGCATAATCAGTCTTTGTTCCCAAAACAAACTTTGGTCATTCTTCATGCACTTCCTTTCTAGAAGGAAGTGCCATTTCTTGGGAATATTCATTGGAGGCTGGTACTGCTACTGCTGCAAAGATGTAAGTGCTAACCACCATATATTGGCTTTTGTTTTAATAGCCTTTTAACCAACTTTGTTAATGGACTGAATGCAATTTAGATATGGAACTTGGCTAAAATGTAGCTTCAATTGGCTATTAAAATTTAAGAGCCAACTAAGATAGCTAATTACAAAAAAGCTCCAGTGATAATGCTAAGCAGAATTAGTAATAGCAAATGACAGTCTGTCTAGTCTTATTCCCAAAGGGAAAGAAACTCTTAACTGAGAAGTCAACCAGACAACGTGCAGAAAACCTAATTGCATTACTGGTATTATGGCATCCCAAATCTGGCAGCTCACTGGGACAAAACAGTGAGAAAAGTCTGTCAAACTACTCAGGAAAGCAACTGACCCCCCTTCTTAATGCTAGCTGCAGCAAATACCGGGAAATATTAATTTATATTAATTTATTGGAAAATAATCCTGCAAAAATTATCAAACCGGCACCATCTAAAAAGTATCTTATATCCACCCTGGCTTTCACTGTCTCTCCAGATATTTTAGATTGGGGGAAAATATAAACAATCTGTCTGCAAAACGTTCAAGCACTAAAAGAAGCATTCTGTGCTTCATTATCAATATCCTCGTTACACCATCAGCTGAAGTGCCGACTAGTTCTCCTGTGAAGATTTATCGTGTATGGTGGCCACTTTGAAACATAGGTAGCGGAGTCTTTAACATTCCCTACTCAAGTGTCTCCCTGCTGTGTCTGTAAATGTCAGTCCAGTTTTTTCACGGCTGCGCGCACAGATTAGAAACAGCAGGAGAGCTTGGGAGTATGACTACAATACTAGTAAGGACACTTGTCTTCATGGCACTGCTCAAGTGATTCTTGGAATGCAGGACCCTGCTGTTTTCTAATATTTACACACAACTGGAGTCATCAAGAGCAGTAAATGCAGTCTAAAGGCAGCTTGCTTCTTTTGTGTTAGGGGCTTTACTTTCAAACGGGGATGCCAACAAAATCTTACTGCACCCTCCGCCTCTCACAAAGTGCTGTATTTCCCCATCAGTGCTTTGCAAAGCAGCAAAACACGTGTGTGCAAGCACGCACTGTATGCGATCCATAAGGTAGCGCTGCGGGTACAATCACAGCCTTCCCCTCCGCTCCTCCTGGCCGTCCCACGCTTTAAACACTACTGCAGTTACAGCGAGCTGGAGCCTGGGGTTTTGCAGTACCTTGTGAGCACAGACAAGCCCTGAAACAACATTCACCTTGAATAAAATGCACCCTTTTTCTTCACAGAACACCTGCCAGGACATCTTTTTCCAGGACATTTTTGGGGTGGGATAAGGGAGGGATGGCTTATGAAATTCACAGCTCAAAACATTTTTTTCAAATATATGAAAATAACTGTTCATTGCATTTGGCTTTGGTAGTGTCAAAAGAAAACACACTCTGAAAACTTGGAAAGTAATCAAAGGAAGTTTACTGGTAAATAAGTTACTAAAAAAATAAAATGTCAAACAACTGAAGTACAAAAGAATGGCATTAACTTTAAGTATGTGACAAGGAAGAGAATACAGTATGCCTTCCTGACAATAGCTATTCAGAGCAGTGTAACATACTTTCTGAACAAAATGATTAAACGAAGTCATTAAAATGATAGTTTGGTTTGAGGAGTTTTAAACATGACAGAGGCTTTACCAGTCCTCTTTTTACATCCGAAACAAAGAGAATACTATGCTTAAAGTTGTCAGCCACACTTTGCTAAAACCCAGGAAAATGAGCCTAACAGTCAACAGAAATGAGAAAGCACCTTTTAAATATGGTATTCCAGTTTTATTTCAAAACAACGGATTCCCTTGTTACAAAATATAACCTCATCATTCATTCATTCAACATTTCATGTTACAACATATTTATTTAGTCTCATGAGTAGTTACTCAGACATTATACAACAAGCAAGCTGGACATCCACACGAATACACTCTCACTGGGTCATATGGATTCCTTTCGGTTTGCCAAACTTTCAGTTGCCCTGATAAGAATGATGTTCATGCCTTATTATGTGTATGCTGCAGTAGACATATGAAAAGTAGCAGTGTTTCACACTGAAATTCAACACTGTATTTTTTGACTTACAACTCTAAAGAGAGGACTCAAAGCCAAGCAAGGAAGTACTTTTACAAAAGGATTTGGAAGATTACATGCTCTTCAAGTACTGAAAAGGTAAACCATTATGTTGCTATGAGAAGCAGATGTAAGACAGTATTTCACCGGAACTAGATCCTGCACAAAGTAACTCACAAGTATAACTTCTAGTATTTTCACTAATATAAAAAGAAAACCTGAGGGGGGGGAGGAGGTTGAGAATAGGCATTGGTTTTTGGTTGGTTCTTTACTTTGCCCTGGGCCCTTTGTCTATAATTCTGGTCTCTTTCTTTCCAGAGAAACTGTAAGTCATTGGAAAAGTGATACAAACACAAATACTATGCCAAACAAAAATGGCTAAAATTCAGTACCTGTCTTCCAAAGAATTGTTTAAATGCATTTTATACAAACTAGAATGGAAGGACATGATTTTTGCCTTATGTTCTGTTTTTAATTCAAACACTTGAAAAATATTTAAAAGCTATTTCTGCTTTTTCAGACTTCATCTCAGTGTACATCTAAGCGACCACCAATATGACTTTACTCAAAACTGTGAGAAATCAGATGCAACGCTGCTGTTTCTTATACACTATCCAAACAAAACTATTAAATAAGGCTGTATCTCTACATTATAAAGCAGGGGAAAAGGACTCTCTTTTGGTTTGCCTTCAAGACATGAATTTATGTATATAAAGAATAAAAATGCATCCCCTCTTCAAAAGTTGGCAAAATTTTGCATTAGTATCTAAGTATACATAAATTATGCAAATATTTTAATAAAACATTTATTCTTCAAAAACAGGTACAAATGGCAGTCTATGATTTTACAGGATTCATTTAAAAAGGAAAGAAAAAGATTCCAGTGCTACAAAAAAAAAACCAAACACAGAAGTGAGCCACTGAGCAACTTAATTTGTTGCTCCATATATTATTTACTTCTGGACTCTCTTTCTGGTTGCTGTGCTTTTTTGGGGTTTTAGTGAGGTCATCTTCTGGGTTCTGGCAGCAACTGCATCTGCAATGCAAACAAAACAAAAAGACTTTTTGTTAAGTAAAACAACAAAAAAAGATCACAAGAAAATACTTTTAGTCTTTAAAAGGATAGATCAACTCAAATGATTTATTCAGGTTTAAGTGGGGATGGGGAATACGACATGGACAGAGGAGAAGCTACAACTATTTCTGGGCACTGACCTTCTCCTAAAAAACACGTTGTACGGTTCAACTTTTCCAAGAGTAGCATCACACGGAGTTGAGTCTTTTTTTTTTAAGCCCATCTTCACCAAAAGAATTAGATCCTCTACAAAACCTACAGCCCTCCTTCCTCCTCATGTGCCAACTTTTAGTTTTATAATGCCTTCCAGTATTAAGCCATTTTTTGGACCTTGTGCTAAGCTCATCCAGTTCTGGGACCATAGTTTAACCCCAGATGGTAACTACCTGCCATGCAGAGTTCATTCACTCACTCCCCCTCCCCTCCCACTGGGAAGTGGAGGAGAATTGAAAAAAAGAAAAAAAAACCCCATGAACAGCTTAATAATTAAAATATAATAATAACAAAAGTAAGAAGAAACAGATTAATTACCACACTCACAAAAAAAACCTCACTGACTGATGCCCAGATCATCCCCCAGCAGCAACTGGGCCCTCCCAGCCAACTCCCCCATTTTATATACTGGGTATGACATTCTGGTATGACATTCTCCTCCATTTACATACTGGGTATGGAATATCCCTTTGGCCAGTTCGGATCAGCTGTCCCGACCATGCTCCCTCCTGGCTTGCTGTGCAGCTCCCCATTGGCAGAGCACGAGAAACTGCAAAGTCCTTGACTTAGGGTAAGCACTGCTCCGCAACAGGCAAAACATCTGTGCTATCCACCTTATTCTCATCCTGAATCCAAAACACAGCTCTGCATCAGCAACTAGAAAGAAAATTAACTCTATCCCAGCTGAAACTAGGACACTTAGCAATGCAATTTTTGTCTGGTATTCTCGGAGTTTAGTGAGTTGTGACATCTTACGGCATTCTGAATGGAGCTTATACAAGGGGACATGGAAGGCACACAGGTGATTAAAAAAAAAAAAAAGGAAGATTTCTGTTTGGCAGTGCCAGCTGTTACATCAGCTCAGCTATCAGTGCAACTGTGCCTACAGATTCAAGCTATCACTTGACAATATTTTATTAACAAAGGTAACAAATAATCCCATCTAAATAAGATTCTTAGTAAACCTGGCAGGCAGGTTGTTCAAAGAGACCATACCTAAAAGCAATAATAAAAACCTTCCTGCACTTTAATTCTTTCCTGCCTACTACCAAGGAAAAGGAAGAAAACAAAACGTCACAGCTCATTTCTGTGAATCACATTCAACTGCAGTCACTTTGACAAAAAAATATTACACATAATAAAAATTTCTATCTTTTTGCATATACAGTAACAATGAAATATTTTTCATCTCCTCGTGTAGTTTTTTTTTTTTTTTTTTTTTTTTTTTTTTTTTTTTTTTTTTCTTAATCCTAAATTCCTCCTTGAAGATAGCATTCCTAACTACTTCAGTTCTTGCTTGTAAAACTATATATAATTCCACAGTCCATGTCAAGTGTACAGGTAAAGAGAAGTAAAACTGAATTTCATGAAAGTCTTTAAGAAAGAAGCTGCTTGGTTAAGACAACAGCCTTTGAGCAGCACGAGTTACTGATCATTCAAGCTCAATGAGTAAATTTGGGGGAATCAAGGAGGCAGACAAAACAAAACAAATTTACAAAAGAAACTCAGCAGTTCTGGGCTCTATCCTACAAAAAAGGTCTGAGAAAAATGGGGAGAAAAAATGGTTTCCAGCTTTCTAACAACAACAACAACAAAAAAAACCCACAAAAACAACAAGAAAACATTGAATTTAACTAGTTTATCTGAAGGAAGTAAAAAAAAAAAAGAAAAATGAGAGACATACGATGTGCAAAAGGTTGCTGCATAAAATGAGAGTGATTTTCATGTCCACAGCAGCTAGCACAGCCACTAAGCTTAAGGGAAATTCATATTAAATAATAAAAATATCAAAAGAAAACACTCCATCTTATCAAACCCTTTGTAATAGTAAGGATATTTAAGTATTACAAGTGGTGTTGACCAGGGAGATTTTAGAATAATCACACAGGTTTTAAGATAAAATATTAGCATGTATCAAGACTAACACCAACACAAATTGATTAGATTGATGTATAGAGCAGATCTCCTCTTGGCGTCCCTTCTTATCTCATTTTCCAATTCTATGTACACTGTTTTAGAAACACACGTAAGTCTTACAACTAAGAGAAATAAAACTGTGCTCAAGTCAAGAAATTAAAACTTCTATAAAATGACAGAAGTTCCTTTGGTAACACCAGAGTCACAACTTTCCCATTTAATTTGCCTTCTTTGATGAAAAGGAGGACAGTGAGAGATTTGGAAACATGAAAACACAGCCAACGAGCAGATAAAATCAGGTATGATTTACATGACTTCGAAGTTACATCATAAGTTAGAACATCTGAAAACAGAACACAGATTTTAGACTCTCACCAAACATCAGGTAACTGAAAAATATCTAGTAGCAGACATGCTAGACGTTAGCAGCTGCATCACTTGCATGTGTTGAATCTACACCTGACAAAGGCTAAGCACATGGCAGTCTCCAGCTAATGGGCAGAAGAGTTCCAGCAATGGTAGCTCTTAAACCAAATTTGTAGTCATCATCATTAAATAACACAACTAACATCAAAAGAAGCATAAGTGGTGGAGTACATTCATTAGACACTACAAGGTTCCCTTTCTCAAAAAAAACCCCACACCTCATGTCCATGCATACATGTGCATAACCTTACACACACATTTTGCTCTACATTTACCTCTTTAAGAAACAAAGTTCAGTAAACCTGGAGTGGTGGATGATGTGGTGGAGAGCTCTCTGGAAGAGGTGTGCTCAACTGGTACTCACACAGATGAAGTATAATCATCATTTCCGTTTGGACACCCCATGTGCCACAGCAGGACAGTCTTAGGACTGATGGTGCTTTAATACAGGCAACTACGTGCCAAATGTGTTGAATTGCCACAGTAAACCTGACAAGTGATAAGGCAGGAATGAGACTGTCCCTAATCTACGATCTTACATAGGCTACTACATCAGATCTCTGCAATAATTTATTCCCAAGAATAATTTTGTTACTAATTTGAGTAATACATACAGACTTGTGATTTCCAAAGAAGATAAACTTAGAACTGCCAGTTCTTCAAAATTCTTCCACTGATCACAGTATCCCTTTTCTCTTGCAAAATGTGCTTCAGTTATATTTCATCTGTCTTTGTTGGTATCAAGCAACTAAGTAATTTTGTAGACGGCTCTCTAGGAGACCTTTTTCCTTCAACTGCCCCTTAAAAAGGTTCTACAGTCATCAGATTGAAAAGGGAAACAAGAAAATGGAACCCATACATTTGTTTTCTACGTATGGAAGGAATAACAAAATAGTGTTGGAAGTTAAAGACTACATTCAGCAACCAGCTGCAAACATCACACGGGAACTTAGGGCAGGCTGCAGCATTTAATGATTTAAACATCACCATTCTCCCATCGGTTTGGGCAGTTTGAATACGGCGCCAATGAAGATAAAAGAAGAAATCTTCTTTTAAGAAGATTTTAAGAAGACGAACTCTTCTTTTAAGAAGACTCTTCCTTCTTTTAAGGAAGAGTCCTCTGACAAGCTCTTTCCCAACTCAGACAGGGAACCCCCGCATAATTGAAAAAAACTGGTAAATAACATTTCTCAGACAAGCATTTTTCAGTACTCTGAAGCTGCTGAAGAAATTGCAAGGGTGACAAGTAGTAGTTGTGGTTAGTTGGCTTTTTCTGTTTTCACAGCAGCTCTTTTTCTACAAGAATTCAAAAATATGACTCAGAAAAAAAAAAAGATGGAGAGACCAGAAGTATGCAAATATGGACTTGAATTCCAATAAACATATGACTGTGGGGTGGGGATGAGAGAGAAAAAAGTCAGTAAAGTTATGGGAGGAGGCTTGGCTTTAGGTACCCTGTTCTGCCAAGTACTCCCTTTCCTGCAACAAATAAAGCAAATGCTTTTCATATCCTCATAAGGAAAAACATCAGAACACAAGAATCTATTATTTATGATTTTATGCCTGGGTATTTTTTACAGACAACATCAATTCTTTAAAAAATTTAATATTAAATTGTTCCGGATGAAACTGAAACTGGTTTACTTCTGTTTGCAAAAATTGCTTCACTGAAGATATTCCAAAACATAATTGTACATACACAGAAACCATTCGTCCCATTCAGCATGTGTCTAAAATTAACCATCCTCTTCACCACACAGCAATTTGCAGGAGGAAGGCAGTTTAATTCAAAACATTACTCGCAATCTTGAAAAAGGCTAGTTCCCTGTAAAAATCTGAGTCACTGCAGAACAATTTTTCTTTCCTGTAGAAAAATTTCACTTGCAAATTTTATATCTGAGTTTGAATTGCAATACTTGTTCAACATACTGCAATTCATCTTCAGGTCACAGAAAAACAACGAAAAAAGTAGACATCACTTTTTTTTTTCTTAAATTACTTAGTTCTACATGTAAAGTCATTATACAAAACCCTACACATGGAAAATTTTCGTTACAAGGTGTTTTCTTTTATTTTAATACTTTTTATTAGCAGCAAACACAAGAAAGTCCCATGAAATGTAACAAGGAACTTAAATTGCTTATATTTTAAATGTGTTAAAGTGCTAGAAATAGTCTGAAGATATTGTACAGAAATAAGCTTAAAATATAAAGGTAGACTAAGTAAAGAACTGTGTTCCAAGCACACACAGAAGTATACAGTAACACTCCCACACATTACATGTTGGACACTAATTTTTTCTTTTTATTATAATTAGTGGCACATTACACAAAGTAATTCTCACTGAATTTGTCACTTGCAAATTGTTGGAAAACCCCTACTATTTGTGAAGAACCACAAAGATAAATTAAATGTAAACCAAATCTATTTTAACCTTCCTATCCATAATATTTACAAATCTTTAAATTTAAAAGCACCTCCTACTGCACCTTTTGGTAGGCCTAAACAATCTTTGGGCAGGCCATAAAAAGACAGATCACTTCATACTGTGTGTGAATATACTTAATGCAAAATATAGAAGTGAGTTTGTCAATATTTCAGGCAACTGAAAACATTTTTTCTCTGCTTTAAAACCCAGATCTTCCTGTTAATTTCTAGATGTAAAATTGCAGCATATGCTTTTAACTTCTAAAACCAGATCACATAACTCTTATAATAGAACATTTAATTTGCAACACTCCTGAGTCAGGTAAGGGAAGGCTAAGAAGGGCACAGAAAGGGACAGATCTTTCAGTCACTAAACAGAGATGGATATGCCATTTTAAAACTTGTATCTACTTCCTCCTGGAGTCTGTAACAGATAGTAGTCAATATCAAATCCTCCCCAAGAAGGAAGAGACGAATTAGAATTATTATGTAGCAAGTTTCACAGAAAATAAGGTTTTAGGTTACAAAATTAAGAGATAAAAAAAGTCTACCTCTCATGTGGGCATTGGTACAGAGTAGAAAGACAAGGAACACGTTGCACCATGAAGAAACTCAAAAAACTATATGATTTGCTTTCTCCTAAAGCTTGGTTTCAAGGCCAATAATTCTCTAAATGCAAAAATGTGTCTAAGTGGCCATGAAGTAATAAATCTTACTTGAATAAAGAAAAAAGATTTAAGACAATAACCCAGATACCGATTTATACAAAGCCATGCAAGGTAAATAAACATAAAGCTAAGTACCTATTAATTGAGAAATACTATTAAATCACCATTTTGAAATGTTCTTCTAACCAATCCATCAGTATGACTGTTTTCGTATTGGAGTTGTTCACATAGTTCTTTATTTATACTGCAAGAGTAACCAAAGACCCCAGTTAAGGCCTTAACACAGTAGATGCTAACCAGTAATACAGACATGCAGAATTCCTACCCTCAGTAGTACTGACTATTTTAAAAGTACATTAAAAAATACAGTACTTTCATTGTCATATCTACTTTAGTATTTCTCTTTATATGTCCTAATTAATAAACCCCAAAACTGTCTTAACTCAGAACAGAAAATAAAAAAGGCTATTCTAAATAAATTCTGTATTGCTCTAACCCGATCTTCATCAACCCCGAGATTTAAAAATACTGGCCAGGCTAGTCATTTCTATTGTAGCTTTGAACCTAGGATTACTCACAAATTCTCACAAAACTCTTGTTTTTCTAGCACTTTTGTGATTTTGACTGAAGATGTCTGTGCTATCTGCCTATTCCACCAAACTGATGAAAAATAAGCATATTAGTCCCAATCATATTATGCACTACACCCCTGCATGAGCGTTGGTGGATACATACAGTGTATGCAAAGTTTGGTATTCTGATTTAACAGTATCATCATTTATAAGACTCCGTATTTTAATACTGTACTTGAAGGCAGCTAAAACTGAAAATGGAGCTGCAACAGAGAGGGGAAAAAAGCTTCTCATTTAAATAGAAATCATCTCTTCTGACAGCATCCCAGTGGAGATACATCAGCTAATATAATACTTCACCGTCATCCATGTTACTTTATAAAGGATACCTCGCAAAATTCCACTTTTCAGGAAAGCCTATGGTTTCGTTATGTCAGGGGAAAAAAAAAAAGCAAAAGCTGATTACATGCTAATATAAATAAAAAACAATTTAAGAATTTCACCAAATTTCATGCAACTTATTTTGGAAGCCCAACACAGCTTGTTTCTCAAGGGCTTTCTGAAATTCTTTTTCCAAACAGAGTCACTTGACAGCTCTAGAAACACCGATGACTGACAGGATTGGAAGAGAAAGCCTTTAAAAACCTCATCTGATGTGGCCACTCTTACACTAAGAACAACCAGGGGCAGCTGACAGCAGAAGCAAGAATTTCCAGATGTCTGTCCTTTCTCAGTGCCATTCTTTCCTCCTCCTCCAAATCCACGGGCTCCCCAGCCCCAGCAGTAGCAGATTTCACTACTGGCAGAGTTCCTATAGCCACTGAGCACCTTAGGGTACTCAAAGTGCCACACAGCTGATCAGGATCTTTTGAGGACAACTAATGTTTTGGACTGGATAAGCCAAACTGCTTAGTCAGACCTGGTTAATGCTGATGAGCTGAACTGCAAGAGGCTTCACAGCTCTTCTTGCCATTGCTCTATGTTCAAATACTTATGAGATGTTGTTTGAATACTTGAAGAGCAACCACCATTCCACCATATTTATGCCCCTTACAAACCAATAAAATAGAATTTCAACAACTTTTAAAGCATTCCTGTGTGACTCAACTTCAAATTGTACAATTAAGAAGTATCAAGAAAACATCCATTTTACTGAACTTCAGGATTTTTTTTTCAGTCACAGGAAAATCATTTAATGGAGAAACAAGTCCATGGTAACACAAAACTAGTCAGATTTAGAAACATAGTTTTAAGTATTTCTATAACAATGAGACCTTTTCAAATTATAAAAGCATCAGAATCAGAAAAGATTATGAAACCATTGCCCTTTCCTTCTACACAGGTTTATGAATCACGTATTAGTTGGTATAGTTTTTAATTCCAAATTTGATGAAAACCAAATGAGTAAGTACATGTATCACATTTCACTGAAATCATTTCATATACTTCCTCTACTTGGTATTCATTAAACTGAATAGTGTAAAAAGGTGAAATTACAGCCATTTCATCTGTAACTCTATTGAACTAGCAAAAGGAAGTTTATCTAATTTAAGCTTATGTTGAAAATCTATACAGCCTCCCAAATACTTTTACTTAGTCTAAAAAAAACCTTATCGTTTACAAAAAGCTGATGTTACCAACTGGATCACAATTCTTCAAGTCCTTTTCCATCTCCTTCTATAAGAAAGTCAATCTACAATCCCAGGAAAAAGGAGTGTAATATATTATAAGAAAAGAAAATATGTTCTGCACGTGTTTTAAATCACAACCAGAAAACAGTCAGCTGTATTAAGTATTTTGTTAAAATGTCTTAAATTATATCTAAAATGCTAAAACTGTGTCAGCATCATATAAAATAATTGTATTACCTTGAAAGAAAGTATAATCCAATTAACACTTTTTCAGCCACTGACAGACTAGAGAATTTATAATAAATAATAAACAAGTAAAAAGGCATTCAAAAAAGAGAAATAATCACTCGTCTTAATAACTAAAAGTCTATAATATGAACAGCTGAAAATGAACAAAACCGTGTCACCTCCTGGAATAACATTAGCTCCATTCCTTGTACTTTGTACCAGACAGTTTGAGTAAATATACCAGGGTAAATCCAGAACTCACCAACATTATTACTCTTTGAAAGGTTACGCTGACATCCTGCAATACTCCTCCATCAAACTGTTTTTAAACAAGGAGATTTGTTTTGGGGTAGATTTCAGTCCTACTGCTTTATTATTTTTAAACTACTTGACCACAGACAACATCTGGTATTTAAATTGAAATCATAAACCATAAATTCTTTAGGAAAAATATCTTTGCTATTACTTGAATTCAGTTCCCATTTACATAAAGGCATTACAAGGTTGGATCCATAGAGCAGTTTTGACTGGACACTCACCATCACCTTACCCTATACAGATCTACTGAAGATTTCTCACGTTGGATTTTCAATAATCCTACATTATCAGTCCATGACTTTTTCCAGACTGCACTGAAACTATGCCAAATTATGTTGAAATAATAGCTTCAGCATTTTCTATCCTTATAGCTATTCCTTTCCTTGACTTTATACACACTTGCTTTTGGAAGCTGCTGCTGTTAGCCCTTGGCTTTAACACTCTGTGAAGAGGAATCCTGAGGAGTCAGCATGTTCTAACAGTGCACTGGACAAGACAGGAGGACAAAAATGAGAACAAGCAGAGAATAAATGATGGCAGAAGAACAGGGTTCAGCCACCAATTTTTATCACCCAGTAATTCTACCAGCTTTAGGCACTACGTAATTGGAGCATAATTGTTTCTTATACACAAAGTTGAAGTATTTTAATAAAGTTAATCTAAAAAATAAATTGTGAAAGATCAAAAGCACTTGCACTCCTAAAGGTAAATGGTTCTATTGGGTATTTTATGGCCATGTGGCTGGGTTTTGGTAAGCTGAGGTCAGCTTCAGGGCTAGCATCTGTGGGGAGAGGCCAGCTGCTCTCCTGTGCCTGACACAGCCCTTTCCAGCTGGCTCCAATACAAACACACTGTAGGCCAAAGCTCCAAAACAAACCCACCGTAGGCCAAAGCGGAGCCAAATTTGTTTGTGGCACCTCTGTGGAAACATTTAAAAAAGGGGAAAAAACACTAGACAGGCAGAAAGAGAGTAGTAGTGCAGGGAGAAGAGTGGGAAACAGCAGACAGAATACCAAAGTCAGAGGTGGAAGTGGTACTCCACTGCACCAGAGCACATATTCCCTGTAGCTCAGAAAGGACCCAGAATGGAGGAGATACCCCTGTAACTCATGTCAGAGCCCAACCTGGAGAAAATGGATATTTCCTGAAAAAACTGGGCCACTTTTTTTTCTTTTTTTTTTCTTTTTTTCCCCTGAAAGACTGCAGCCCAAAAGAGAGAGCTCACACAGGAGCAGGGGGAAAACGTAATGAGGAAGGAACAACATAGACCACAGCACACTTCCCCTCCAGGACCCCTGCACTGAACAAGGAGAGTGGTAGAAGAGTTTAGGGTGAAGTAGTTAGGTTGAGCCTGGAAGAAGGGGAAGGAAAGGTGTTGTTTTAATGTTTGTCACTATCCAAATTTATTTTAAATTTGCAATATATTACATTTTTTTCCCCCAAGTTGAGTCTGGTTTGCCCAAAACAGTAAATAGTAATAAATTTCCTCATCTTTGTTTTAATTCATGGGTTTTCTCATCCTATTTTCTCCTTCTGACCCACTGAGGAGGAGAGCGAGTAGCTGAGCGGGAGTCTGGACTTTAGCCAAGGTACCCTGCCACACCAGTACATGTGACTGTCAGAACAATCTTTTGACTTACTAGAAGTAGCAGCTTTCTTTTTTTTTGGACTTCCTGTATCTTCCATTTCCGCCTCAGTGCCCTCACTGGCTGCAGCTGCTGCCTTTCTTTTTTTCTGAAGAAAAAAAAAAAACAACTTTAAAAAAATGATAGCAATTGAACTCGAGCAGGAAAGAATACACAAAGTAGAAAATATAAAATAAGGGTATACCTTGTAAGGATATTATATTATATTATAAAATGTCTCCCGTCATAGAGAAAATTTATTCCTGTATTAAAATAAGAATACTAGTACTAAGCCATACACAATTTAAAGTAATGCCCCAATCTGCAGATCACTTTAGGAGTTGAAATTTTATTGTATGAAAACATGAGGTTTTGTGATCATAACCTGGGATGTTCTTTTAACTTATACTGAATAACCGTCAGAAAAGGAGCAATCTGAAAAACTTAAAGAACACATAAAAACATTTTATCCTAAGTTCCTATTAATTGGGTTTCTGTAAAGCAATTACACCACACTAAATTCAAGTTTATCTGGATTCTTGCTTCTTAAGGCTTTCTCTGCACAGCTTAAAAGTAGCTAATATCCACTGACAGTACATTTTTTTTTAATAGCAACAATGGGTTCTGTTCCAAAGAGAGGTATTTGGGAAATCTGAACTGTATTCAAGGTACATTATCTTAAAACCTCTAAATGCATAAAACTCTTACTATCTGTGTATTACAATTAATCTTACTATTGCAAAGTATTCCCGAAGTGGTTATAGAAAATTATTGTTTTAAGCCATGATTTTTGCAAAAGATGAACTGACCTGCATCAAGCAAACATGAAAAGCATTGAACACTGGAGGAGTTTTACCTTTCCTTTTGCTTTATTTTTTTATTTTTTAATTGTGTGAGACTAGAGCTTTACTAATACAGCTTTAAAAGTGGCTACAACTTCACACAGCTCACGAGAGAAGGGGAGAGTGCATTACATCTTTCCTTTCCAAAGTGTTGCTTCATGATTACCATCTAAACCCTGCTGGGCTGAACAGATTGGTTCGATAATTACATACAATAACTGCAGTGGGCAGGTAACCCTCAGCTGGCACAGGGCAGCTCCCCTGTGAGAACTTCCATATGCAAACTGCACTGATGGAGTGCATTAGGTACATCTTTCCTGCCGGTGCACAGGCCTGATTACCGCCAGCCAAGACTCCAAGGTTAGCATGTCAGCAGATTTGTGATGCATTAGGCAGGAATAAACACAGACACTTTTGTTCATTCTGACCAAAAATTAAGGACTATTTCAGCACTGTACTGCTTCTATATATGAGAGATAATGCATTCCTCCCAATTGTACTAGGAAACATTTTAAACACTCATCAGAAAAACACATATTCGATACGTTACACAAAAGCAAAATACATTTATCTTGTTTCCAAGCTTATTTAATAAAAAGTGGTTTCTTAATCTTGATGCAGGTGAATTGCATAGCAGTAGAAATCAGGCAGCATTCATCTGACAAAAGCAACACCTGCACATCTGAACCTGAACATTAGAAGGAACCACAAATCACTAAGATCTGTATTTTTCCAGGCTACTTTACTCCCAGTATTTCCTAGCAACTCTTCAGCACTGAACAACAGTAAGATGTGGTCCTTCCTCTAAATAATTTAGTCAAAAGCTTGAAATACTTCCTTCAACACATGGTATTACTAGATTCTTGTTTGGCTACTACTATAGAATACCACACTCACAAACCAATATGTGTCTCCTATACAGAAAAAAAACCCAAAAAATCAAAAAAAACCCAACACCAAAAAAAACCCCCACCAAAAAAACCAACAAACAAAAAACAAAAAAAAAACCCCACAAACCCTTGAGCACAGCTGTGGACTGTGTTTCATTTACTTATACATCTGGGGAAACTTGAGCCATGATACAGACAATAAAATGCTAACTTTTAATACAGCAGACATCTGTGACTTTTACCCAGATACCAATACTGGAGAATGACTGAGATTCCAGAACAACCATGCTTATAAGTAACATATAATGCCCACCATGGCTCAATTAGCTGATGGCACAGGAGAATCCCACATTCTAAGAATGTATTTACACAGAAGCTAGAATATTATCTCCTAGCTATGACACAGCATAGCTTTAGAATGCCAAATAACACTTTTAAGAAAATATTATCGTAGATTGCACCAAAAGAGATGAAGAATAGGTGTGTTAAGACCTGTTGTGATTAAAAGAGCAATAGAGCCAAAATGTCATAGATATTTTCTGTTAAGGGTCACAATCTTCTCAAGGATGGATGCCAGACTGCATTTTTCCTTTTCAAATCAGGCATTAAGCATGCCAAACAAAATTCAGCACATGTGATCCTGGCTTTCAGAAGCAAAATGATACTGATCAGTGGCAAATTACCTTTATGGAGAGTAGTTTTTAATGAAGTTTGGAATTTGGAGCTTATCTTTAAAACACTAAATCATCTTCTACCCTAGCCTATCCTGCAGCTGCTACAAGACTTACAAAATCCAGCACAGAAGAAAGAGTCATCTGTCCTGGTGTTTGGTCAAAAGCAAGAGGGTTATGTCAACCTGATGTCCATTAATCTTATTCTGTCCAGACACTCTAGCAGTAGCTGGCATGAAGTAGCATCATGTCCACTAAAATATGAAGCAGACAGCTGAAAACGCTTACTCAAGCGGGGCGGCAGCATTCCCTTTTTTATCTAAGTGCTTGAACATATTTGTGACAACTGAGCAAGCTAATCATACATATGGTTCTCAAAGTAAAAAAAAAAAAAAAATAGACCTAATGAAAAGGCTTACTTCTATTTGATGTCAGGAGGTAAGAACCTATGGAAAAGTCTTATCCCACCCTTTGGGAATGGTCTTGGCTCATACAGGCTAAAAAAGTAAGATTTTTGAAGTTTTTATTCCATAGAAAATGTGCACCAGACATTTCTGCTGGACAAGGACATTAAAGGTCACAGAGGTTGGCTCTGCAGCAGGCCAACTTACTCAGGAAAGAAACCAGCCAACCATTAAAAACAGATTATTGTTTCCCCCACAATACAGGTCTCAAGCCATATCTAACCACAAGGGGAACAGAACTTATGTTACCAAACTCTCCTTTGGAAGAGACATTTACACTCAGTTCAGAAGAAAATATTAGTATAGAGACCACAGCTGTATGATTTTAGCCAAAATACTATTTACTGGGCAAAAAGAACTAAGAAAAGCTGGACATGTATCTCCAGAAGACTTTAGAATCCTACAGTTTTTTTTCTTTCCCGATTTTTCCCCATCTTTAACACACTGCTGATCATGTCAGTAAGCAGGCAACATACTTAGACTATTATCCTGTATTATAATACTCAGTTCCCTGGCTCATGCTAAAGGAACCAATAAATTGCCCACCTACTATTAACAAATGTTAACAAAGAAGTAATAAATGCAGTTTGAAGTACAAGATAATAGTTACTGTCCCATTACGTGACCGTTTCTTTATGGTTATCAGCTGTTTTAACATACACCTTACCTAAAGCTTAAAAAGTTCTTAACGCCATATTCAAATGGGAATTCAAATCCAGAGTTTAAGGCCTTTTAAACACAAGGAAAAATGTACCCCTAGCCTACCAATACAGTTAAGACTCAAAAATAACATATTAGATCACAGTGAAATCAATATGTGAATTCTAGAATCAAATACTTGGCATAAGGACGTATACTTAAAACTAAGCTTTTAGTCATGGAAAGGAAACCAATATGAAACAAAAACTAGACTAATCTTACCTTACATATACTTTGACCCATCTGGAGTTTTACTAATTTAAAGAAATAAGTAAATTAACCAAATGTTCATCTGTTCAAATGTCATTTTATCTAGGTATACAAATTTTGTTATCCAAGGTACTATCTACTATGAAAGTACCTCTATAAAGATCATTTTATATTAAGTTTTATTAACAATTAGTGAAGCTGAATTAGAGAAATAATGTGTGCAACGAGGACTTCAACATTTCACTATTTAATTATTTGTTACTGGATGAAATTATCACACCTACTTCCAACACCACTAACTCTTACTTAGTTCAACAAAATGGAATAAAAGCTGACATGAATTTTTAGAGTAAAACCTTTTGCACGGGATTTCTTTGAAAGTCTCCATTCTCTGCCAAGCCAAAGTCAAGCACACCATCATCTTTCTGCCCGATAGCTTTGAGACCTTGCAGAAGTATTTCTCGGAAATGCTGATAAACAGGTTTCTCTTCATAGCTCAGTAGCTTCACCTTTTCCATATATTTGGCTATTTCATCTAAAGAAATGGCACCTCCAATTAATTTCTATTTGAAAACATTTTAATCATTCACTTTTACTACAAAAGAGATGGAAATTATGCATGCACTACTTATGCTATTTTTGAAATGGTTATTTATAAATTCATAATAATTATGTTTTTACTACAACACATTTTAGAAAAAAATTATACCAAGGTTCATTACCCAGTGATGACAGCATCACTGTTTTTTACATGTTTATTGCAATGAAGAAAACAGTCAGTCGTAAAAAAACGTAATAGGCTAATCTTCACCAATGAATGCTTATTTACATGGTCTTTCTTATGTTTATATTTAAAAATGTGGAAAAAGAACTCAATGTTATCTCAGAACTTCATCAGTCCAAGACTGAAAGGTATACTAAATAATACATGAAACATAAGACCACTAAAAAAACAGACAAGTCACAGTTGACAGAGAAAACTCTTCTAGATCACCAGAAATAGCTGGAAAGAACTAAATAATAAGATCCCAAGAAAGTGTATTTCTAATAGAGGCAGTTTAAAAAAAAAATGTACTCAGCAAATCACCTCTGCCAAACAGGAACAACCTATACTTCAAGTTTGCATTACTTATTAGATTTCCATATCTAAAATTCAGTTGTGAAAAATCAATTTACACATCTCATGTTTTAAATTAGCACTGTTCTTAAACAGAAGCAAGTGTCTGTAGTGCATGTAACTGCAGCCAAAAGGAAGAGTCTAAACTTATCTTAAGCAACAATCTAATTCATGTCACTTTGTTGTTCCTGATTGAAAGGAAGAATTAAAACAAGTACAAAGTTCAGTAAACAAGTATTTTAAAATAGCTCCTCTTACCTGGTTTATTTTTCCCAGGAAAGCATTTGTCCATCAAAATGGAAATATTATCTCTACATCTGAAAAACAAAATTAGTCAAAATTACTGTTTCTTTTGAATTTTCAATCTTGTCCTGTTCTATTTATGTACCCAGTCTGGGCCACTGGCAGATAAAAGAAACACTACTACATAAACCTCTGTTATGCCACAGTATGGCTATTTGTAGGTGTGCAGCACATTTGAGAACCTGATGAATGCCAAATGGGCTACCTGAAACAGTTGTTGATTCTTATAAAAGCAAGTAGGAGACTGAAGAAAAAGAACTGGTCCATTTTAAACCCTCACATTCCAATGCTAAGGAAGCCAAATAACAAACACTTGTTAATGAGATAGAAACTGCTGTGCTAGGACAGTTCTCTTCATATTAAACATCTGACAACAGAGCTGGGCTGAGGGAAGGCATGTTAACACTGAGGCTGAGGAACAAAATGAAAAACAATTTAAAAATCACATAATGGTAGTGCTCTAGCTGGAATGATGTTCAAAGACATTTAACATTCCCCTTTAGCTTTTATTTGTGCCACATGCATCAGAGTGTTAAAGGGACTCATACTCCACACTTCTCGTCCTGTAAAGCATGACTGATGGTCACTTCCATCCTACTAAGAGTGCTTTTGGCTTCACCAGGGCAATTCTGAAGTGACAATACCGCAGTGGAAAAATAAACATCTCACATCCGCAAAAGAAGACAGCAGAACAGTACAAGTGAAGTTTAATTACAAGTCAAGGATACCTGATACACGAAGGGAAAATGGGGGGTATACAAAACAACAGCTACTCACCAATAGGGAACATACTGAAAGTACAAAGCATTTCTACAGAAAGATATTTCAATTTTCAAAAGAGCGAAAACACTTAGTTTCTCACCTGATTTTTGAGTCTCTGACAAAATTTGGATCTTTCAAATTATCCTCCCATGGTAGATGGCCACTAAGCCAATGAATCATACAGTAACCCAAGATTTCCAGATCACCACGTCTTGATGGTGCTAAATATAAATACACACATGAATAAACCAGCCATAACATCAGCTAATAAAGCACACACAGCTCAACAACAGTAAAAATTTATAAATACGTTAAGACAATGCTAACAACGTAACACTACCGTATCTGTTACTTATATCTTTATTTTAGCATGAAAGCTAGGAAGGAAAAAATATTGTTCCTACATCTGGAAGGATAATTTCATTTTGAAGTCCTTTATCAGTCTCTCCTATTCAAAGACATGACATGCTGCAGTTATCCCAATTTGGGAAGCTTTTTAAGTACTCAGGTTGTGGAAAAAATAGAACAAGTTAGTGAAGTGATTGACTTTCTGTTCAAAATAGTTTTTACTTCCCTTCTTCTATAAAAAGGTAGAAGTGCTGAAACCCCACCTCCCCCCAAAAATATTCCACAATGCTAAACTATTTTGTGGTCTGAAAACGGAACAGAGGACAGTATGAGATCAGATCCCAAAGCCTTCACAAGAAAGCCTCACCCAGAAATAAGCAACCACAAAAAAACCCCCACCAAAACAACCCACATGTACATCGACCATAGACTAAACTAGAAATATAAATCAGCAGATCAAGTCATGTTTGGTTATGTTCAGCTTTAAGTATCCTCAAGCAAATAATCATTCTCAACAACTGTTATTTTTGCAGAACACACTCTTATGCTAATAAAGCAAAATTTAAGAAATAAGAAAATGAAGTTGATATTCACTATAAATCCTCAATGATTAATCAGATGTAGATCTGTCCTTTCTATATTCAACCTTTTCTCACTGCTTGTGTTTTGATGTTCAGTGACTATAGGCATAAATAATTAATTAAATGAAGTTTGAGTTAAAATAAAGAATATTTTCACATTTATAACAGCAACTATTTTTCTCCCAAAACCGGACCTATTTTTCTATCAAGATCTCACAAGCACTATTCCACTTCTGCTTGGTTAGTATGAGGGAATATGCTGAACATCTTAACAGTCTTTACAAATTAAGGAGCTTTACTTAAGAAAGTTACATTAAAAATACAACTAGTAAAAGTTAGTAAATGGAAAAAAAGAAAAATGTCAGCATAGCACATAGAGAAAAAAAATATTTTTTAACAATCAGAAGCCTGGTTTGTTTATTTGCTGCACTGAGTTTTATTTATAAAAAGAGTAGAGCCTTATTTATAAAAAAGGAAACACTAATGCTTGTTGCTGAGTTTTACATCCTTACCCACACCCTTGTGTGCATCAATACTGGTATATTCAATAGTTCCATCATGGCACCTTTTAGGATCTTCTTTATATACTTTGTGAACTCCTTCAGGACAGTATCGGTAGGCAAGACCGTAATCCACCAAGTACACCTAGTAATTTCCACAAAGAATTCTAAGATTAAAGAACCATAAATACAAAAACTAGGCAAATGATTAATGCAACTCTCAACTATTCTCATAACTTCCTTGAAAGTACTAAGAATGGTGAGTTGTTCAACTTTGAATGATTCTCTGTACTTTATTAATCTTAACACATATGATTTGAAAACAATATGTCAGACAGGTTTTATTGTTTTCCATAAAGCAGTCTGATCTGGAAGTCATTTCTTGCTGCTACAGAGGGCAAGTACAGTACAATAGCTATTACCAGTAAAATCAAATTTTAAAAAACAAACAAAAAAACCCCAAACCGAAACAACTAACAAGCAAAAAAAGAAGTAATGTCCATAGAGTTCTAAATACACTCACTGTGCTATCCTCTTTAAAGTCAGTTGGCCCATTTGAACAATACTACATACTACTACTACTCACTAACAATAGCTACTTTAAGAGAACTGAAATTATTTTACATCTTTCACAAGCTAAGACATTTGGGCAAGAAAACATACATAATTTTGAAACTCTAATAATGCCTTGGTTTGAATGGAAAAGGGAGTTAAAAATGCAGAAAAATGAAAGACTTCCGTAAATCAAGTGGAACAATCAACACTTTAAAGACCAATTTTTCCAAGTAACAGAACACTTATCTGATGGATTTCTTGAACAAAGCAATGAGGTAACAATGCAGACAGGCAAACATAATTTAACGGTGTGCTATATAATTTTAGGCTTCCACCTGCAAATACCTATTTGTGAGTCATTTTTTTTTTAATCTCGAGAATTTCTCTAGAATACTATTTAGGCCAAATAGTCAATTGATAACTGTCCAGCAAAATGCATTAAAAAATCATAGAATATTAACTAGATATAAATGTCAAGCAGAAATAATGTTACCCTATACATTCTTAAAAATGAGCTTCTGCTAGATTTCACAGGTTCAAAGCACTTTGATTGTTGTCAAGTAGAAGGTTTAAAACACGAGGAGTAAAATGCATTATAAATACCTGATTAGGGTTCTTGTAACTCAGAAGGAGGTTTGCGGCCTTGATGTCTCCATGCACATATTCATGCTCATGGACATATTCCAGAATATCAAGCTAACAAAACAAAAGTCATGTAAATGCAGTACCGAGGTCCGCCCACCAGAGGACCTGGACACAGCACAAAAGTGGGACTGAACTGAGAGACTTACACAGGGAAGACAGACTGAGAAAATAAAATGTATTTTTTAAACTTACTATTCTCAGGCCTAATTTTAGTACAGTTTTATGGGGAAATTGCTTTGCATTCTCTTCATATATCTTCTGAAGATCTCTGCCAAATCGGTCCATTATCATAAATCGATAGCTAAATTCAAGAACAAAAAAAAAACAAAAAAAAAACAAAAAAAAACCAAAAAAAAAAAAAAAAAAAAAAAAACAGCAAAGTTACTGAATTGTACTTAGCATACTATTTTACCTGTGTTAACTGTACTAACTAGAGACTGAATATGTCTCTCTCAAAAGAAACTGTGGGAAACACTTGACTTTTTTTTAATGCTGTACATCAATTCTTACCTTTTTTACATCAGCTACTCAAATGCTCATCCATCAAAAGAACTGCTCTTTATTCTAGTTATGCAACACAATAACAAGTACTCACAGAGGAAAACATCCCTATTGAAACTCACTATAGGCAAAACCAAGCAGCATCTACTTAGAAAAATACATTTCTTAGTTTTCATAAATGACTTAACATGTTCACTTACAATGCTCTTTCACTGAAATCTACTGCAAACTTTTTCTGACCTACTGTTAACAACAAAAACCTCTCACTTGCCAAAGGTGTTCCGATATTCATTGTTATACACAAACTGGTTCTAGAACTATAAGAGTTCATAGTGGCCATATTAAAGAAATTCATGCACTAAACACTGAATGCAAAGTCACTTTTATCTGCAGAATAAAAAAAATGCTACATTTACTTTTGCCTCTCAAAACGAATGTTGCTTTTACATTAGGTTAGTCTTACAGTCGAGGACCTACTGAAACACTGATACTTCTGACATACTAAGGCATACAATACACCGACTGCCCTATGCAGTTACCCACACAAAGAAGCCTGACCTACTGTAAGCTGCCACAGAATTACTAAAACTCCTTTGCAGCACAGCTGTTTAGAGAACAGCCACTAGGAAACAAGGACTATAACATAAACTGGAATTAACATTAAAGACCAAGTAACAAAAAGCTTTCCTGGCATGGAGCAATACTAAAAACAATCCCTAGACTGAAAACAAATTTAACATGGGACTAGCAATTATTCTAGCTCACAGATTAAGCAAAAAAAAAAAAAGCCCTATCCCTAGGGAAAACAGAACAGGTTTGAGAGAATACTAAGTCCTTAATATTTGTGAGTGAAAATCCTCTTTAAGTGCACATAACAAGAAAAACTTCGAAGGTAGTCATATTAATCCAGGACTTGTACACTAGAAATTGACTTTAATTAAAATATAAAGAGCTCCTAAACCACATATATATAAATAGCATCATTGTATTACAGCAATGTTCACAAAAATTATAAAGACTGTAACAAACACAAATAGGAGTAACAAACAGAATACAGATAAAATGTATCTATTTATATAGTTCCTAAACACACTCTACCATGAACATGAAAATTTGTAGCAGAAGTGAACAACATGAAGATAAATGGAAACTACACCTTTTATAAAGTAACTAAGGCTAAGAGAGAACAGTTGTGGATGAAATAAATTCCAACATATGTCAATAAAAGATATATTCACCTGTTTCCATTTCTTTCATGCAAGCCAGAACCCCAATATCTTGGTACACCTAAATATTTCAGTTTATGGGACTTATGCCACTTCTGAACTGAAAATACAAATAAAGTTAAGTTCATGAATTTGCATGAGTAGAGACTTACATAAAAAGGGAGTAGTCACATCGCTTACTGTTTCTGTCTACCTGTGAGCTGCTTCTTTCATGGAAATGTGTATGCAAAGTATAAAGTTAGTCACATATCCATTGGAGGGACAGAGATGCAACTCAAGGTTAAATTTAGACAATACCACCAACAGAACTACAAAGAACTTCTTACCAAAACCCTCTAATTCACTATATATATGAATTAGATTTCAATAATTTAAAAATAATTTTGAAAATAACCTAAAGAGATTCTCAAAGTTCAACCTGACTTCTACAGGCTCTATTTTCCTAAATGCTTGTAGTTCATTAAAAACATTTCAATAGACTGCTTACTTTCATCTGGCTTAGCAGCTCGCATGTAGAACTTTAACTCAGTAAAAAGAGGTCCATTCTGGCTGGGTTCCTTTAAGACAATTTAAAATTTGTTAAAAAATCGCTATGTTAATGCCTAATAATTATTAAAAACTCACAAAATGTAATATTCACCCTATAAAAACATATTCTCTGTCAAATGCTCCAACTGATGCCGATAACCTCAATAAAATATCTTCTTTTTATAAAAGAAATTTAGCTCTAAAAGCTATTTTTATTGTAAATGGCTTGACATTAAGGATATCAGAGAATACTGCCCCATAACACAAGAGCAAATAAGAAATTAACTGAAATGCATAGAAATATTAACAATTATTGGCAGAAGTTTAGCAGAGAACATTAAACAACATTATCTCAAATTTCCCAGATTACAGCTGGATTGCATCAGTTGTAGTAGCCTTTAGTGATCTTATAACACCTGAAATGATTCAATGAAAAAATCTTAACAAAAGTTAAATTCTTCTTGAACATAGGGCATTTTGTTCCCTTCATACATTAGTTGACCAAGATAAAAATAACACAGGGTTTCAAAATTTCTCTAAATTATAAGAACTACACCTGTTTCGATTTCAGAGACTACTTTGTACTTAATACATTTCAGTTCCATTTTCAAGGGATAAATCTATGGGAATGATATATTACAAGTTCAAGAGAGAAATTCCTATGAAAACACCAAAGCTTTGAAATACTGCAAGAACAACAGATGGGCAAGTATCTTGACTCTATGTTTCCAGAACTTGGTAAAGAAAAAAGAAAATAAAACGTGTTCTTAATTCTTGCAATTTTTGAGTGATTGATTTTGAGATGAGCTTAAGTAACGTATTTTATCTAGTTACTCATCCATATCCAAATTCATTCTATCTCTGTGAAAATACCTGTTTTGGAATATCCTACACTTAAAAAATAACAAAATGTATGCAATTACTGGCAAAGAAACTCAGGAATAATACAATCAGATGACATTAGATACAAATCAGTCTCAAATGTGTTTAACTTTTAAATGCAGAGCCATCAAATTGCTGAAGGCCAGACTGTAGCACTGAGCTAAGAGAGGCTCGCTGCTGCTCAATCTCACCAGAGCAATGCAGAGCTCAAACACGCCCCTGACCGCTGGCTTTGGGGCTTTGGGGTGCTCTGATGTGGGCTGGGAGGCACGGCTGGAACAGGGGACACGCTGGGAGCGACACCACCAGCTGGGCACCACTCCTAGGCCTGGGCACTCGATTACAAAGCTACTGCCTATCTCCACCTCACTTTCTCCAGCAGCACTGCTCTGATAAACGACGGAGCCAAGACAGATTTCTGGCCTCTCCTTGTGAGGAGGAACCAGAAAAAAATAACAAAACCAAAGACAGACCAACTGATCAACACACATAAACTTTGGTACCTGCACATTTACTTTCACAGTTAATTTATCCACAATGGACAACAAATTAGCAGTAGAGAGATTATATATGCAGAGGAAAAGGGTTAAATAGATGAATTCTTCTATCGCAGTTATCTTGAACACACATTACTTGACATATTCACTTGATCCTGTGTAGCATAATCTATCAATACCCTAACTTATTAGAATATAAATTATTATATATCATTTTCATTCCATTTACACAGGTTTCCTACTAAAATACAGCAAAAAAACCCAGGTGTTAAAAATTCTTACAATATTTATCTATAAATAAATTACTCCACAAAAAAAATTATGTCTCAGCCCTGAAAAAGAGATGTATTATTCTCTGGTCAGAAAGAAAAATCTGCTGTCTTTTCATACTTGGAAGATAGATAAATGATTTAACCATAAATCCGATCTTAATGTTGACTATCAAGGTGTTTTCCCACAATACCATTAATTCTACCCACAGATAAATGAATACATATGTGATGCTAAGAAAGCTTACACAATGTCCAATATTTGCCATAATAGTCCAGAAGGAGTGCAAACACAAATTTCTACAGCTTTATGCCCAGGGTCATTCTAAATAAATGACTTAGAAAACTGAAATTAAAAAAGATAACATAAAATATAACATAATGAAAGATTATTGAGTACAAGTCAAAACCCAACAAATTTCAGGTAGTGTTTTAAGAATTCAGATCTTTTTCAATCAGTAATATAATGAAGTGCAATTAAACCCTGCATCCACTCCTGAACAATGACATCTGAAAGGTCCCCATGTTAAAAAGCATTTCTTTTACTAATAAAAACTGTGATTCATTTCATACTGCTCAGACATCAATACTATGAGGATATGTCAAAGACTAAGCCAATTTCCATCCTGCTTTAATAGCTTAATTGGAAGAACATTACTATAGAAGCACATATTTTGTTAAACACTAATAATTGTTCAAAGCTGTTAACCACTTTGCTTCAGCTGGTGGAAAAACTAGCAACCACCCAGGCATCAGAAAATGGGCTCTTATCTGTAGTTGTGTTATACCAGACTGTAGAGGCATAATATGTTACGGGTCATTTGTGAGGCTAGCACAAAGACTGGGGCTACTCTTTACTGCCATAAAGACAAAATTATGAAAGTCAAATTAAAAGTTAGTAGTCATCTGGGATCTTAGCAATGGAGGTATTTACAAAGTGCTGCAACAAAGCGAATCCAGCCTAAGAGCAACCCAAAAGTTGGGCAACTCTTACATTCAGAGCCCAAAGTGGCAAGAAGCTGATGGATGGGTTTCAAACTCAGGAAAAGAGGGGGACAGCAATTACACACAGCATAAAGTCATGAATATCTGATAATTTTCCCAGAAAGTCAAACCAGATTCTTCCATGAAAGTTAAATGGTGCTCTGCTTCCTGATCACTTCAAACTCAGCAGGAGCCAGTAATTAGAAGACACTGCCTCTCACAGGCAAACCACTGTTGAGGGTCTCAATATCTCAGTTATCTGCCTCTAAAACAGGCCACAGCTCCTGCACGATGGACACCCCACCCTTGACAGTACAGGCTGGACATACTAACACAGGTTGCCACCACACAACTGCAGGCTGGGGCTCCTGGTCTGTGTGGAATTTCCACCCACAAACACCTAAGGCAGCAGCAGCAGGCTGATGTTGAAAGTGTGGCAGTCTGACATTCGCATAGCAAGCACTGCTTTTTTCAGCAACGGACAACATTTCGAAGGGAGGGTCATCACAAACCATGCCTTGGGGTGGAACAGTATCAAAACCAGTATTCTAGAATTTTCCTTCAGTCAGCAGATGTAAATACCAAGATTAAAGGCACATACTAACTGAAATGTATCTTACTCTAATTCAACCCAACCTTATAGTTTCAGGAACAAATGTTAAAAGCACTAACATACATACCAAGCGGCCAGCTACTGCAGCAAGGCATTTCAGTATCATCATATAGTTTAATAAATAAAATATTAAAACAGTGCAGTTGTGAACTGCACTGAAAAACTAATCTTTTACACTGTGAAGTTCTTGTACAGTTTTCTGATATTTACTTTTATTGCAGGAACAGAAGTGGCACCAAGATAATGAAGGGTCTGGATCTCTCACATTCCCTGTTTTTTTGCTAAGACTTTGCAAGATCTTACCAGCTCTATACAAAATACTCTGGCGAAATTTAAGAAAAAATACTTTATCCCTTAGGAAGAGAAATAGCCAAATCCAAGTAAATAACTCTTTTTTTAGACTAAAACCACAAGAAAATTTCAAGTAACAAAAAGAATTTGCTGATTTGCTACAATGGGCTAAAAATGAGCTATCAACAATGCTTTTTCTTCTCTCTAATCATTAGGTTAAAAAAATTGTGCCAACGCTATTTTAATTCAATAGAAATTAGAACACGTATGTGGTTTATGAAAAAACATTTAAAGGACTTTGTGGAGACCTCAGGAATCAAAGTTTTGCTGTTTCTAGTCACAAGCCATCTGTCAGTTTACCAACATCCAGTGGTGAGCAACAGTTTACAGAGACTCACTGCTGAATCACAGAAATTCTCCAAAAGCTAGAAAGATTTCATGCATTTGGTGATATGGGTGCTGTTTATAGGAAGCAAATGAAAGAGAAGCTGATCCATCTCATGGCTCTTTTTCAATTCCACTGATGTTCCACAATGATGTTCCTCATACACAGGAGTCCCAATTCTCATCAGCATTCCTCTGTATCCCCACACTTTTATTTTAAACAGTATTTCGCAATTGCATTATTTTCAGAAGATGTTTCAAATTACACATTCTATTCTAGAACAAATATTTTCAAGTTGTGAAGTAAAGATTCAAATGCTCTCTTACCACTTTTGCAACATAAGGGGCATCACTGCCAACCGCCTTTGAAGAATTAACATCAGCTGTTAAAAAGGAAGCTTTTATTAGTAATAGGAGAGGAAACTGTCACAAAGCATACATTCACTTGCTATGCACGATGGACAAACATACAACAAAGTAACTAAGTACTGACAAGAACACAGACCAGTACCTTAGCCTTTGGTAAGAAAATCACTCTATATGTGAACGCTACTGTATATGGACATTGCACTCTTGCATTCACCCTTCTGTTTGAGGAATACAGGCAGTTTACTAAATGAAGGAGTTCTTTTTTATTATCCAGTAACTTTTTCCTACTCAATGGTACTTCTTTTGCTTTCTAGGACTGTTATAAATATACACATTGGTGGATATAAAGAAGAAAAATAAATTTCATGTTGCCATGTCACATATCCAAAAGTGACTTTCTGTTGCTACTAAGTTGTTGGTATTTGTGACAGAAGACACAGACATGAAGAACATCAAGTTAGGCAAGTACAAAGTACAGGAACAGTCATGGTCACAGCAGCTTTGTGCAAATGATGGGGAAGCAGAGAGCAAGCTTTGGCTTGAACAAAGCAGGAATTCGAGTTGGAACTCCAGTAAATTTAGCAGCTCATTGAGAGAAGCTGAATAAGTAGCTGAAAGCTTCTCTGGCAAAAAGCCACCCACTGGTCCTGTTTTTCTCCTTAACCCACTTATGCTGCAGTCTGTTCATTTCAAAAGCAGGACAGATTTTTTTCCTGTTTTCCAACTCAGCATGAATCCAGTGCAACCTTTTCCCCAGGATGAGGAAGACCATATTATAACGATCACGTTAACTTTCATCCCTTCAAAACTGTTTGAAAAATGACTAGGGGCAATCAAG
Organism: Oreocharis arfaki; assembly: GCA_013398015.1. Taxonomy (NCBI): domain Eukaryota; kingdom Metazoa; phylum Chordata; class Aves; order Passeriformes; family Paramythiidae; genus Oreocharis; species Oreocharis arfaki. Next base: position 95,640 of record VZRR01012428.1, read on the forward strand.
CAGAAAAGTCTCAAGACCCCTCTTATCTGTTCATCTGTCCAAGTAAACGAGATACGAAGTATGGAACACTATTCACTTTAAGAAGTTTTCCTTGTAACAGTATTGCAAAACAAGACCTGAACTGAGACTTTAAACTGTAAAGTTCAACTCTTTGATTTGTTTTTAGCATTGGTTACATTACAAAAGTATATGGCATGCCAAAAGTTCACAAGGCAATGAGAAAGTAAATGCAATACCAAAGTCAAAATGAGTCCAAATACTGGCTGACCAGTAGCCTCCAGATAATATGCACCGACAGTTCCAGTTCAGAATTCATCATTATAAAGATACTCATGCAAAAATCAAGTCTTTCAGCCAGATCAAAATTCAAATTTAAATAAATACTAAACTATCTTTTCCATGGCTAAAATGTAATAACGATTTTGATTTTTAAAAAGAATGAACTACCACTGGAAACTCACAACACTAGTATTTAAAATGACCATTTGTCTATTTCTGTCTTTTTTTTCCAAGACCACGAGCCAAGCCAAGGTTCTAGTAAAACAGATCACGTGAAGACACTTCATATTTCTAACTTAGGGTCAACTTTTCATGGTTCTGAATAGGGATAAACATCTCACTCTCCATTTTAATGCATTATCAAAGATAACTACACTTACCAAGGTATAGGCGTCCAAAGCCTCCCTGCCCTATAGGGGCACCTAATTTCCATTCTTTTCTTGATGTATCTGCTAGAATCTCCCCCAGACCAAACACTTCAGCAAGTTTCCTCTTTGAAGGGGCTCTTTTTCCAGCAGCTTTCTTATTATTTGGCATTTTCCCTAGAGAAAGTGAAGGGAAGGAAAAATTAAAAAAAACCATAGGTTACATGTTGATTCCACTTACTTTACATAGAAATCTGTTAGAAGCACAAAAAAGAATGGGTTGTTTAAGTAACAATTTATTACTAAAAAGATACATGAAAGAAATTCAGTAAGCAGTTTCATTGGCATGAATTCTAACTGAGGAACAACTAATTTTTCCAGGCATCGCAAAAAAATTTGACAGCAAGAATCTTCACAAAAGAAACCTATCACAAGACCTTGTACAATACATGCTAAAAAAATCTTGGAATCTATCATATTCAATCAATCACAACCAATCACAGGTCTAAACTTAGAAAAAAGTAAACTTATGAAATAAAGCTCATCAGTTCTCATGGAGTTAAACTTGCTTATTGAAAAACTGCAAGTCTTCAGTGGTAATATGAGGAATTCCTCTTAGCTGTGAAAAATAAAAAGTCATTCAGACAGTTAATTATTTTTCCTCCTATATAACTGCAAGAAAAAAAAAATGAAAGTCTGGTTATTGTTTACAGGGCAGCATTGAGTAGGTCATCACAAAAATTAGTACATAACTACCTATTTTGAGATCCCAAGTGTGAAAGTATTACGGTCGCCTTCTTACAACCCCAGGTTTCAGATAAGCAGTATTTCCAGAAATAACAGCCCACTGGAATATGCCTCTTTCGGCAGAAGAGAATAATAGAATCATATAATAGCATGAATTGCAAAGGACCTTTTCAGTGTCATCTAGTCCTTCTGCAATGAGCAGGGGCATCTTCAAACCAGATAAAGTTGCTCAGAGCCCCATCCAATCTGAACTTGAATGTTTCCAGGTATGGGGCATCTACCACCTCCCTGGGCAGCCTGTTCCACCATTTCACCAGCCTCACTGTAAAAATTTCTAACTTCTATCTATTCTAAACCTTCTCTTTTTCAGCTGAGAATTATTACCCCTTGTCCCATCACAATAAGCCCTGCTAAAAAGTTGGTCTCTATCCTTAAAGGCCCCCTGCAAGTACTGAAAGGCTGCAGAAAGGTCTTCCCAGAGACTTCTCTTCTCCAGGCTGAATAATCCCAATTCTCTCAGCTTCACACAACAGAAGTGTTCAATACCTCTAACCATCTTTGTGTCCCCCCTCTGGACTTGCTCCAACAGGTCCATGTCCTTCCTGTGCTGAGGACCCCCGAGCTGGATGCAGCACTGCAGGTGGAGTCTCACCACAGCAGGGCAGAGGGGCAGAATCCCCTCCCTTGCCCTGCTGCTCTGGATGCAGCACAGGATACAATTGGTTTTCTGAGCTGCTTGATGGTTCATGTACAGCTTCTCATCCACCACCACCTCCAAGTCCTTCTTGGCAGAAGGCCTCATTTTGAGCAAGTAAATGTTTTGAGGTCTTAGTAGAGTCAGACTTCGCTGCACTAAAAGAAATTACTGCATATGCAACCATGACACAGCAAAGAGTGCACTAGGTCTCTTTACATGAAAGGCCTTCATAAATTGTTTTACAAAAAACTGATCTATCCCTCTACCTTATGCAGATAAATGTCATACAAACAAGTCACATTTATTTTCTAAAAGACACCATTCTGACTAGTGGGATTTTATTATTTTGCTGGAAGTAGGAAGCAATATTAATACACAATTTGGGAAGTTTCTGGATAGCAAAAATAACTTTTTCCTATTAGTCTAGCTATTCAATACAATAACCCTAAGCCAAACTCAGTTACTTAGCATCAGTTTTCTTCTTTCATTTCTAACGTTCCTCTAGGATTTCTTTTTATTTCTTCCAAATACAAAACTGCATAACTGTGACAACTGTTCCAAAAGCACTCCCCCTCCTACAAAACTTTTCTGACTGGGTATCTTCAGCAAATTTTCTTCCTCAAATAATGTCTGTCACACAACTAGCATCTGAAGAGAGAAGCCCATAACCACTCCTCTACTTACTGAAGGCAAGGAGAACTGTCAAGTTGCCTGAAAATGTTGTTCTGTCCACTAATACTCAAGTCTGCAGCTGTGATTGACCAAACCCCTCGAGGTGGAATATAACAGAATGAAGCCCAACAGTGGATAAAACACTCCATGGAGATGGAGAACGGTGATGCGCCCAAGGAGCTCTGGCAATAATGCAAAGGAACTCACAGGAGCTCAACACAAAGAGGGCCAATGGGTGGCCTCTGTTTCAGGAAAGCAGCTAAGTGACAGTTGAGTGGAACTCAGAATTGCTAAGGGGATCAAATGGAGGTGTAAACGTCTCCCCAAATTAGCCAGGCCAGCTTGTGGGCAGCGAATAGGAGGCTGAGTCCAACACAAGCATGCAAAAACTAAATAACTAGCAAAATAACTTCGAAAGAACAATGGACTTGAGCTGGTTACAATCCAGATACTCCTTCCCGGTGGCTGGGGACACCAGCATCGTGACAGTGAACATATTACAGAGACCAGTAATGAGAATCACATCAGTACTGTGACTGAACTGTGCATTGCAATTGCTGTATTTTGCCAAGTGTCACAATTATACTGTTTTCAGTATATTTTATATCATTGTCCTAAATCAGAAATCTCACATAGCATCAAATATCTTCAAATAAGTAAATTTGGTATTAAATATTACATCCTTTATACATTGAACATCTAAAAGAACCTAGTCAGAGAATAGTGAACTCTGGCAACAAGCAGTCTCCAGACACCACAGTCACTCAATACAGAAATAAATGCAGAAAAGAAGGTACATCATTCCAGGCCAAAGTTCTTCTTTTTCAATGTCCTTGTTAATCTGAGAAGTATCTTTGTGTCATAGAACCACATCTGAATACCTACTGAATATCTTACTTATATCTAAATGAGTAACTTCAACAAAGCACTTTTATGAAATACTCACATCACAGGAAGATATTGGTATTTATCAATACCTACATTGCACAAGCTTCCTCATTATTACAAAACAGTATGTTTTAATTCTGCATTACTTTTGCATATTTCTACTTCTATACAGTAACATTCTTCCCTACAATCAACACACATCTTACATCTAAATTTTAAGACTAGCTTTACCCACACCATTATCCACACTGTCTTCAAGAAACTCCTCTCTACATCCCTTTGTCTTTTTTTTTTTTAAATCTTCAAGGTGATATATAGTTTACTGTCTTGGAGGAAGATCCTTCCTCCAGATTTTCTACAGGAGAAAAATGAGACTTTCAGGTACCAAAGACAATTCCAGCCAGCTCAGATAAGACCATACCAGTGAGAAAGCAATGGTGTCAAAGTGTCAGAAAGAACAGAGTGGTAGAAAAGGCTACATGTTGATACTACTTACAAGAGCGGGCCAAAAAGATCACTGCAGACTTTTAAGCAGCTTAAAAGGACATCCAAATCAGGAAACTGATTAAAACAAAGGGCAGACTGAAATTATTAGAAGTAGTAATGACATAAACCAGAAATTTGGAACCCCAAGGCTGACTCAGATAAGGTGAAAAAAAAGTGCAAAAATCAGCAGCATTGCCCAGTGACTTAGATGTGGGACAAGATCACACACACTGTCATATTCAAAATGAGCATACTGTCTTCAAGCTAAGAAACAACTTATTGTCAATGTAAGAATCATGCAGAAGGCTTGAAGGACTGCACCCCCTCGATCTCTGAGTCATTACAAAAAATTTGGGCAAGACTTGGACAAACGCACTTCGGTGCTTGACTGCTGGAGATTGTTGCCCATAAAAGAAAAATTTGTAGCCTCTCTTACAATAAGGCAAGCACGCTTGTGAAACAAACCTATTGATACACTCCACATCTTTGACATTCACACTGAGACTCTTGATATCAGCCTCACTTAAAAGGGAATTAAATTTACTTAAAATAGCTTCTCAAGAGTATCAAAGGAAGAGCTTGTGCTTCCCTCTTCTTCCACACCTCCGCTTATTTTGTTTAACATGGTTAATAATTGTATGCCTGAAGGTATTTATTTTTTTTTTAAATTGTTAATGACAACTTCCCTTTATCCATAAAAGCAAAAATTCAAAATGGACATAAGTTTGAACGTCCCCAGCTGGGAACCCTGCCCTTAACAAATACACTAGATACACATACATGGTTTCTTGGCTGTCTGTATTCATACCCATCTGTTAACATGGCACTGTGCCTACTTACAAGTTGGTCAAACTATCAGTAGGCCATAGGTGCCAAACACTGATCGCTTGCAATGGGCAGCATGCACAATACTAAGCACTCACTTTCTTGCAAAAAAGCTGTTATCCAAGGAAATATTTAAGCAATGGCTGCACATGCTTTCACATTTATTTGGATAAATCCAATCAAATATCTTCTGTTAATTGAAACCACAGACACCTGGACACAGGAGAAATTTTCTACAAGAAAATACAGAACAAGAAAAAAAAAATGATAAAAAAAAAAGAAAAAAGACAATTAAAATTTAGTGCAAAATCTATCTTTCTACGTGCTTTTCAACTCATAATACAATAAACATGAGAGGTTTGTCAGGAAACTTATATACCAACAAACATGACATAGAGACATGCACAACTGGAATAAAGCAATCTACTTCACCCTTAAATCACCTTTAAAAATTCACCACCACCATCCCTCCAAAAAGAAGAAAAATCTTAAACTTTCCTCTCAATACTTCTTCCCATCAACAGAAGGAAATATTTTTTACCCACAGGTATTGTGAAGTTTAATTCATTAGTTCCTGCAATCATGCTAAAGTCCTTGGAAACAGTGCCATGGATGTCAAGCACTGTACTATCATTCAAGTGTCAGACCTGACCCTATTTAGCTAAGGTGCCTGACAAGAACAATTTTCAAGGTGCATGATTGTAAACAGCAGCATTTTATGTCGCTACAATGTGCTCAAAACAAAGATTTTCCTACTAAGAAGTATGAATAACACAAGTCTATTTGTCTAAACTCTCTCCAAAAGCCTCTTAGTACTACAAAGGCTTCTACCTAATAAAACACCTTGGAAGAAACAGAATACACTGTACTTGAGATAGCACTATTGATGCAAAATTGTCTGCATATCAGTGGTGTTATCTTTACAAATGTTGTCTGCTACTTGAGCGATACTTGAACTCTCAGAATAAATATGAATAGCCACTTCTCAATTCTTGTTGCCATTCATTATCAACGAAACTCTGAAATGAATACAAAACAAATTTATTTTGAAGGAAGTATTTCTGCTGTATGTCAAGTCAAACTGGTTTCTTCATGATCTTCCTCTTTTATTTTCTGGAAATTGTAATTTTTACAGTTGTTTATCTTAGTGGGACCTATTTTCATTGTCAACCCAGAGAAGGCATGCTGGTGACCTGTGCTCCCAGATGAGCAGGTAGTTCCAGCATGACCTGAAATCTATGTACCATTAAAACTGTTCATTAGTCAGAGCAAGAAATCTACGTCTGCCTGAAAAAAAAAAAAAAAGGAGAAAACAAAACTAAATTTTTGCTCAAGGAGCAGGGGAAAAAAAGAACATGACACTTAAGGACTTCTGAATTTAGAACTGTTTCATAGGAGGATCTCACAAAAAATAACTGATGTGTCAGTCACTCGTCACACCAAGGGAGGTGGACCATGAACAAAGACTTTCTAGCATAAATCAGACATTCTGTGACTGGTCTATCGTTGTGTTACGTCTGTGAAAACTTCTCCAATCTAAGTTCCTAACGATTAAGGCACCTGACAACTAATGGCACTTTTGGAAGAAGAGGCACTAAGGTTCTCTCCCCAAGAAATACAAAAAAAATATCTTTTTAGTCAAAATGCATAAATGCCATCAATGGACCACAATTACAGAGAAACATGGAATCACAACAGTACCATACTGGACCAAGGAAATGCCTTTTTTCCTTTTTTTGCTAAACAAACCAAGATGACAATACTTCAGAATGCAGCTTGTTCAGAGGTAGGAAACAGCCATTTACAAGAGCAAGTACTGTGTTACTAATTTAAAACTGCATTCTCAAAATACATTGCCTTCTTTTAAGGTTATTTAAAGGTTATTTAAGGTTCTCCTGAAAATCCTAACCATCACTCAGTTATTGCAACAAAAAACAGTGAGCATTGTAAAGTACCAAATCATGTCACTCCCAATCACCTCACCTCTATACAGATTGCAAATACCTAATATATGTGAGTGAGACACTTAAAGGCTTTTCGATGATTTGGCACACTGTATAAAAATCAACAGCTCTGAAGTTCATCAGGAATCCTACCTCATTTGGGGGTTATCCCCAAGTATTTAGTGGACAGCTTATTCCTACAGAGGAACGCTCAAACCCTTTGACACAGTAACAGTTACACGAAGCTTCACAACACTTTTGTATTTTCGTTAACCATAAAAAGGGCCCATGGATTCCCTTTAAATTAATAAAAGCCTTTCAAGTAATCAAGCACAAATTGAGAACAACACAGTTCAGCCTGCCTGCAACTGCTTAAGCCTTAAACAAGGAAGTTAAATAGCAAGAAATGGGAAGTGAAGAAAAACCTCAGTCAATGACAGAAACCAACTTAGCACAATTGTTACACAACAAGCCTTTCCTGATCCTAAAATCGCATATTTTTGCGATCTGTAGGCCTGTACTTTTAAAAAAAGTTTACTTTAAAACAGAACTCAGGAACGCCTCCCAACCAAGGTGATGGCAAACCGGGATAATCCTGAAGGTGACGAACCTCTAAGTGGCACCGAGCATAGCTTTTACTCAGCTTCCTCCACCTCGCCTTAGCGCTAAGAAAAAAAAACAAACACCAAGTAAAACAACTTGGGCCGCAGCCTCGAAGGCAGCTTTAGAGCCCACATCCAGGGAAGGCGGGGAAAGGGGGGGGTCCCCAGACCTCAAGGGTAAAACTGAGGGAGCTCTACCCCATCTGCCCCCAGTTCTCTCCCTCTCTGCCGGTCCAGGGAGAGGCCTCTGGCGCCACGGGCTCGGCCAGGAGAGAGAAGGGAAGGCGCCTTCCCTACCTCTGGGGAGGAACAAGGCCCAGGTGGGCCCCGGCGGTACCACTGGCCTCCTCCGCGAGGGAAGCGGGGAAACCCCTCCGCAATCCGCCAGAAGAGCCAGAAGGGGATGCGAAACAATGCCTCAAAACTCGCCTCCTAAGACAAACCCCCAAACAACTGCACCCCAGAGGCAGCCACTGGCTCCAAGTACCTCCTGCGCGAGCGGGCCTGGCGCCGCTCCTTCCTCCCGGTCCGAAATTCCCGCACTGCCCGCGGCCTCAAGCGGCCCGCCCGCCCCGGCGCCACCTCCCAGTATCGCCCGCGTCCATTGGTCCGCAGAGTGCGGCCTCCGCCCCCGTCCCTCCCTGGTCGTGATGCCTGATGGGACGTGTAGTCCATAGCCCAGCACACCGCCGTAGGAGGGGCGGACACGGACTACACGTCCCAGCAGGCAGCGCGGCCCGCGATGTGCCAAGATCTGGAGTGTTTTAGCGTCCTGAGGTCATTTGGGTTGGAAAAGACCTTTAAGACCCATATTCACCGCAAAACCGTACCCAAGTGCCACATCCACATGTTTGTGGAACATTTCCAGGGCTGGTGATACTACCACTGCCCTGGGCAGCTTGTTCCAATGCTTCACAGCTCTTTCAGTGAAAAAATTTTGAGAGTTACAAGAAAGCTTGGTATCTTATGCTGTAATAAGTTTGGGAAGGCCTTTGTCAAGCTGACACCACAGAATCAATCAGGTTAGAAAAGATCATCGCATTCGACCTATGACCGGGCACCACCAGGTGAACTAGACCATGGCACTAAGTGCCGTGTCCAGCCTTTCCTTAACCGCCTCCAGGGACAGTGATTCCCCCTCCTTTCATTGTCATGTGCAAAGGTCCGCACATCCGCACCTGATTCTGCCAAGCTGTGAAGTGAGAGACAGGTGCAGAAGATGAAAGACATGGCAAGACATGGAATTTAGGGAATGAGGCAGGGAAATGAAAGGAAAATTGTTTTGTTTTGTTGATTTACTGGGTATTTCAAACTTTTAAAAAGGCATTATGTTTTCATAGCCACCGTCTTCACATGCTGTAGTTTTAGAGGTACTAAATAGCTTCAAAGAAAGAACTATCATTCTGTAGTATGCTCATCGTGACAGTCCCTGCGTAGATTACCTTGAAAAACTGGGCTACATTAAGAACAATAGAAATGTATTCTTGAAATACTAGGTACTGCTAGAGATGTTCAAGAATCTGAACTGTTCTGAATGTTCTAGGGTATTACTGTTCATAGGAAAGACCAAAAGTTTGTTTAAACTAAGTGAAAAACGGTACCTCACATGATAGCTCACTTACATTACCTTCCTCTTTAGTATTGAATGACTGGGATCATTAAACCATTTTAAGATGCTGATAGAGAAAATTAAATGAGAAATTTAATAAATGTTTCACTTCTACACATGAATCACATTTTAATTTAATAGAATGTAGTACTCAAGTTCCAAAGTAAATGATGTTCTTCACATTTCTGTTCTTCCAAAAATTATAGAATTAAATGTCTTATAATCCCAGCATGTGTTCTCTTTCTGCAATCTTCTTTATTTTTCTACTTTGCAAAATGAGAAGAAAAATGCTTATGCATTGCTCAAACACCATGTCATACTATATACAAACTTTAAAAACACAAAAAATAATTTTAAAAAAATAGCAGACAATTCCACAATGAATGGGACGACCTGTGCCACCATGGATTCTCGATAAAAGAGTACATCTGCACTACACTGAGCTGTCCTAACTGGGGGTTAAGAGCCACAGATGGGCATAGAGATTAAGGTTACTGTACCAAAAAATCATCACTATATTTTCTTCAAATTGCAGACCTCATGAATGGCTAGACCACGACAGGTTTTGCTAACAGCCTTGTGGTCAGAGTCCATAAACACTCTGAAAAAGAACAGTGGTATGATCACATTCCAAGGAGAAAGCTGTTGATTCAGTACCTTTTGTTGCCATGCACCCACAGTGAACCTGCTGTGGTGTACAAGGAATTATACTTCCCATCATAGCCACTTGTTATCCTGCAGTGGGAAAATACTGATACTAAGGGGAAAATGTGGTTACTGCAAACTTTCTTTTTGTCCTCCTATTCACATTTCACACTATTTTCCTCAGAGGAAAGAAGTTATGTAAATTAAATGAAGGTTGTGGCTTTTTCAATCTAATGTGCTTTTTTTAAACTTTAAGAGAGTAATCACTATTCTCTGAGAATAGCAGTACGGCACTCCAGAGTTGTCTTGTTTATCCATTAATATGCATTTCAAGAGAATTTAAAGTGATCTGCCCAGTAACCTCAGAGCTTGTGTGTATTTTAGGAGATCAGTACAACATCCGATTTTGTATGAGCGCTGTTAAAAGGTAGATAGGAACAAAACTGGTTTTGCCAGTCTTTCCAGGTGTCTTTATAAGTTAGACTAATTTTTGTATTTTGGGGAAGGAATTTAAATTTTTGTTTATTAATTCCTTCAGAATGCAGGGAATAAGAAACTATTATTTTGAATGCTTAATCCATTTGATGAGAATTTATTTGCTCAGTGCAGTTACTACACATCTGTCTAAAAAGTTCCCCATGAGATAAGGCAGTCATCTAAGTTTTCCTCACCAAAGGAATGTACAATATTGTTTTCTGTTAGGGTCAAGTTCCTAAAGAACTTCATAAAGAATCACTTCAGCAAATAAATATTTACCCCTTATTACAAATGAAGAATCAGACACAGAGATCTTGAGTAAAATTTGTTTAGCTTGAAGTGGTAAAGGAAATTTGTAACAAATCTCAAAGACATGGTTTTCTTGACTCTTAATTCTATATTATGAATTAAAAAGGCATTATTAATTGTACTTTTCAAAAGATTTTAAATTCAAAATTAAGATACTGAGGCAGGAAAAATCTTTTTAAATCTTACAGCTCTTTAAAAATATCCTCTGTATTCATTCCCCAAGTAGTTAAATTGTTAAAGAGAGGAATGGAATATGGGGTAGAAGAGATCCAGTGTCTACAGAGTACCCAATAATTCAATGAAAAGGGGATGAAGTATTAGAAGAATTGATGAAAATGCTGTGGAAGAAAAGCTACTCAGTGAGATGCACTGGAAGTTTCACTTTTTTTTCTGGCAGTTTTGTGATGCTAACAGACACATGATTTGAAGCTGTTGAAGGAAATAATTTTAAATAAGTTGAAGCTTCTAAGACTGGAGCTTGTTTGAAGTGCATTAAATTAATCCAAATTAAAGGACTTTCATGAGTTTCTAAAGCATTTCTGTGTTTCCTTTGGTCAAGGTCCAAACTCATATGCATGGGCAGTTTTTCTCTACTTAAATGACTGAATTGTCTTGACTGTGAAGTGTCTTCACCCGTCCCAGTTAGAGTGATATTTATAGGTACAAATGCATTTTATCTGGGGGCACTGGATATCCTACACTGTAGATTCACTCACACACACACAAACAGCAGTGCATTGGATCCGACTGTAACGATGCAAAGAACTTCTGTTTATCATCAAACATTTCATATATCCCATTGCATGTGAAAGAATTATTATCTGTCCTGTTGCAGTGCAACGCTTTTTCCTGTAATGGAATTTTACTCTGCAAATTTATTTTGGTATTAAAAGGTTCCACTTTATAATGTCTGTGGTTCAATCAGTGATCTAAAAGGCACTTAAATACTTTGAACAAGATACATAAAACGCTTTTATTGCAAAGCTTTGCTGTATCTACCAATTTTACCATTGATCTCTTTCCATGTAAGGCAGTTCTGGAAGCTGCCCATGCTGTATAAAATCACATGGTAGCTTTTGATCTCCAGCTGGTGATTAAAGCACATTATGGAGGTTTGAAATTTTCTTGTGGTCATTTGCATACCTCCAAACACTTCTTTGCTTAATAGTAGTGTTGTCACTACATGCTATTTAAATAAGAAATGAGAATTCTATAAACTTACTATTTGCTATTCTTTGTAGCTCAGAGGATATAGACCTCTTGAATGAGGTGAGCTTATACTTAGCTGTGGACTTACTGATCGAATAGTGATTTCCTAAGGTGATTAGGCTCCAGCAAAACGCACGAAAGAATGAGGTTGTATTTTTTAAAACCCTCTTTTGATGCAAACAGGGAGAGCTCTGTGCCTTGTACTCCCTATCTACAGTTCCATGTTTCCCACTGCTTAAAGACATCACTATCACTTCCAAGGTCACCAAGCTGTCAGATGTTTTCTACAGTGGATTTTTAAACAATGCAGTATTAACTCTTTTGCTTGAAGATAGAAAAAATAGCATCTTTCTGCACACTTTTTGAAAATATATTTGTGTGTTGGGAAAAATAAAGAATCACAATGTACTTGTTACTTTCTCTAGCAATCTCTTCATTTCTTTTCACAGAAAATAAATGAGTGTGCCAGCTTTATATATTTATCTTTCACTTTATTATATTACATTGCATGTTATTTGCATGTTTTTACCATCTATACCTGGCCAAGAAGCAAAGTTTACAGAATGTTACCCAGATACAGAGGAAAACATAACACTTGTTCAGAGATATTACAGTCAGTAAATACCAAATAAATTCAGAAGCCTTGTTAGTTGTTCTACCCTGTCTCCTCACTCCCCAAAATAGAACAAATACAGGTAACCTGGTTTCTGACAAGTCAGTGGTTACAGGCTGTTAAAAGGAAATAAAATCTGGGTCGAGGGAAGAATATCAGCCTGGAATGGATTTTGTAGTTGTAAGGGACACATTTAAAAAGACAGTAAAACTTGTGGAAGAGATGTGCAGGCAAAATATCAAGGTTCACAGATATCAGCAGACTCATGAAGGAACACAGTTTTGAGTCTATTATACTGTGTGGCACCTTGAATTATTTGAATCTAGGAAATAATAATTTCTCATCTCTGCATTTATCCATCAGTTTCATGAGAGAGAGCACTAAAAATTTATCATTTAGGTAATATTTTTGTTTCTAAACAGCATGCTAAAATACCTAGTACCTTTTATAAGATTGGAGACAGCAGTTTTTGTCAGAGGAGCGTGTTGTTCAGAAAAAAAAAACCAACAAAAAGCTAATGAAAATTAGCACATTTCATCCTTTTTTAATATCAAAAGTTAATCTATATTCATATAAATAGGTTTTTGGTGAATTAATTGTCTCATAGAACTTTCTTTGAGGAAGTAAAAGGGGCAGAAGTCAGACTGTCTCGTTTGAAGGAGATGTCATACAATGAAAATTAAAAATAAACCACTGCAGTTCATTACAATTCATACTTTTCTGTCTTCTGGCAGGCTTTATTATACAGAAGTAGCTGTCTGGAGAAGAAAAAGTACTTACAGAACTTGTGTTCTATACTTGAGCATAGCATGGAATCCTTCCTGTCATGCTGCTGTACTGCATAGTTTTGGTGTTCATGATCATGCTAATCTACATAAAATTTACATGACACATAACAAAATATGCGATTTGCATAAGAATGGGTTTTCCCCCATCTCAAATGGCACTAAGAAACAGAAAAAGAGCTACCACTAGGTGTCTCATTGGTTTCAATGTACTCCAACCTAAGAGCAAGAAATGCTCAACAAAATTTAACAAAAAATACAGTTAATTACCACTGACATTCCCTCCTTCGTTACACCAGCACACCCTGAATTTAATCACATGCATTATTGTAATCAAGCTGTCAATCAGATTTTGAAATATTTCAATTTTTGACATAATTATAGCAGAATCCCTACAGCCCGTCTAGAACATGGGTATGGCAAGATTGATATTGTGTTGCAAAATGTGATCTGACAAAAAAAAATTTATGCTTCTGTGCAAAAATTAAAGAAACACTAAACTGCTAATGCATTTACCCTCGAAATGTGTTGCATCAGGTAGACTGTCAAGAGTTAATATAACTGCGTGCCCGTTCACTGTTCTTGTGCTTTAAATGCTTAAATGTTGTCTGTGTCATTTTTATTTTGTTTAAAAATATATAGCTTTAATTTTCTTAACTGGAACCAACTGTACAGAGAAGTTTTTTGCTCTTAGGCTTACAGCAAAAGATTTAGAGAGACAATCAGAGGAGAAAGGGGATGCCAAGGAGAGACTTGGGCTGATGATATTCCTCTGAGACAACCTCATCTATGAAAAGCCACAAAGCCAGTGGGCCGTTTCAAGCATTGCATGCCAAACAGCTCGTTGATAAGACATCCATAGTATATATTGATAGTTTTTTCAAGAATTTCATGTTCCTGCTTTTTGATGTATGGTGGAGAAGGTAATTTTTCTTGTTAATATTTCAAAACATAGGAGATGCAAGTAGAGGTGGAAGGCTCTTTAGATGGAGATCCATCTGTCAGCAATTACAAGAGTTCCCCCGAACACATATGTTGTGAACTTCAGCCTGGCTCAGGTGAGTGTTAGTCAGATAGAGTCTCTCTCAATTTTGGGACAGCAGTTTGTGTTTTAACCAAGAATGTAATTTTTACCATCTGATGACTATTTCACGGCCTCTGTGAATGAGTTTGCAGACCCCAGCCTGATTTTATGTAGACAGATGTCCCCCTTCACAAAAACAACTGTCAAATTGGCAATAGTTTTCACATATGCTGGCAACAGCACAGGCTGGGATGAATGGGAGACAGGAGAGGATCCTCCTGGCTACAGAGAGGCAGGTGAGGATGGCGGATGTTTGCTGTCCCACCAACTGTGCTGCATTTTCAGTGTGCAGTACAGTTAGTGCAGGGATCTTCTGTGTGACCAGTGCTCTTTGCTTTAAAAGCCACTTGTTTGGATATTTGTAGACAGGTATTCCACTGGAATAACTTGATGCAAATGTGCTTGGATAACTTAGGACAACCTCCTGTCTGATAATAAATTAATAATTGCTTTCATTCTGATAGCAGGTGGGGGAAATTGCAAATACATTTTTCACTGGAGAGTTATGCAAGGCTTGTAAGAAGCTTTGGAAACACACATGTAGCTTCACAATCTCAGCACTTTACCAACCTCAACTTCAGGAGACGCACTGTAATCTGCTCCTTCTTTCCATCTTCTTTCTGTCCTCAAGGTCTCATTTGCTTATTTTCTATATCACTGGCATTGGCCCTGTTATTCAGAGAACTACTGTTTTACTTGAGTATTATCTCACCTCCTAAGACCTCTGTTTTTAAGATCTGTTTTTTCAAGTTGAGTTGCCGTATTTTCATGCAGACATCTGCTGAAAGCATTGAATTAATTAATATAGTAGTAGCAACTAGGAAAACATGATAATCAGTTTTGTCTTCTGCCACAGTGAAATTACCAGGGTAGAGAAAAATGGTGTAGAATCTGATGGGCTCTCTGTTTTATGGTTTCTTATTGGTACAATAGGTTAAATTTCTGCCTTTTCCTTCCATTCCTCCACCTTCTTTCCCTTCACATACTTGAACCTGACTCCATTTACACATATGAAAGATGACCTTGCATATTTCATGGTGGAGGTGAGGACTTCTGCATTCCCTGCAGGTTGGCTGCTTTTTGACAGGAGATGCTAAGCTTTGTCCCTCTCCAGCTGCCTATAGCTCATAATCAGTTGAAGCATACTAGGAACAAAGTGTTTGCCCTCTATTGTTCATCTATTGTTCATCTATTGTTGAAACAGCTAATTTTTTCAGTAATGACATGGCTTTGAAGATATTTAAATGGTATTAAACCTATATCAATGATGTAAATAAAGAAGCAAGTTCAGCAGTTTTTATGACACTGTATACTGACAGTATTCTAAACTGTCCACTAAACATTTTTCATTCTCCCTGGAATATCAACATACTGACTGCAATATTTCTATCAGTGTTCTTTTCTTGCTAATAATCAAATTGAAGCCATCAACCTTTTCATTTAGAACTACTTGCTCCAAAAAGTAAGCACAGCCATTTGAAACAATTTTGTAGCTATGTCAGATGGAATGTAAGTTTTAAATTGTTGAATTGTAAGACTGCCACCTCGTAAACATATTATAATGTATATTGGTCTATTTTGGTGAACAGCTGAATAATAATGTACTTTAAAAACAGTTTGAAATGCATCTTCCAAGATATAAAGCAGAGAGGATGACTAATATGAGAACATGGCATTTCACAGCAAACCTAATGAAAGCTTGTGAAAACTACAGTATCTCATCACCACACTGGCTGCATTGGCTGCAATACAGTCAATACTATATTGACTGCTCGAAAAGCTATAAGTATAAAGCATTACATCTCTCCTGATGAAAGTAACTGAGTTGGGTCAAAATTGATGGGTAAAATAATAAATATTCCAGCTTCATGAATTTTATATAACTTATTCTTGAATATTTCTTAGAATTGTGTCCCATCTCCTTGACCAAAGTAAACTTTGCTTTTCCTTCATTTTCAAAGAGCCTTTTGAGAATGATCATTAAAGTAGGAGCGTATTTTTAATACATAATTTATCTGCAAAGCCCCAAAATAGAGCCTGGTTTGCCTGCATTTCTAGTTGTGAAAACTTGAGAGGGTACAACTACTTTTGAAAGGAGAAGATTGCCTGATCAGATGTTTTATCCTTTTTATTAAGTTATTTATTTAAAGTTGAAAATGTTTCCTGAGTGCTTGCTGTTTACGTGACTCTTTATTGTTTGTGCAAGAGACAGCCTTCTCAGCAGAGAGACAGTTCTGCCTGGCTCAGGCATGAAATCGTCGGTCCTGTTTGCTCAACCCTGCATGCAGACAGAGCTGAATTATCCCAAAGTGCACATGCTGTCTCTCTCTCCTGCTCATGTAGAATGCTATTCAAGCACTTGTTTGGGGATGAAAAGCTCCCTTCCTGTAGTCAGCTATCATGGAGTACCTATTCAACATAGATGCTACGTTGCCTCTCACTCTTAATCGAGACCCTATGGTAGGGCACTCAGCACAGAGGACCAGCACTCACACCCCAGGCATCAAAAAACAAACACAACTGTTCCAGAAATTAAAAAAAGAAAAAAAAAACCAATATAACCTGTATAACCAGAAACAATATAGTCCTATATAACCAGCTAAAGATACACTTGCTGCCACTTCAGCACGGATATCTTTGTTCTGTTGTTTAGATTAAGCTCAAAATGTAATTGTTTCGTGACCAATTTTTGTGTCATATGAAAGAGAGAAAGACTATGTTTGGGAAGGCTCAGAATGAGGTGCAAGAAAATTTTCTCATATAAAAAGAATTGAAAGGGGAAATCATATGCATAGAAGTTTGCCATTTCTGTATGCAATTGGTCAGATAGGATACATAACCTTTTCCTGCAAATGTTGTTTGTCACATCTCTTGAATTGCCAGAACATCTGCTGGAAATGATAAATCTATCATCCTAGAATCACAAAGGTGAATGGAAGGAAGAGGTGTGCATGTGTAGGTGTGTACCTTCCTAGGAATATCCTAAAAAATATTTGTACCTGGTCTTTAGAACAAGCCAGTTGTGAACAATTAATTCACATAACAGGTATAATACACTGGGTAGACGTATTTGAAGTTTTATTACTGATTAAGATTCTAATTTATTGTGTATAATAATCTTTAGTTACCAAACGCTCAAAAGATGGAACATGTTAAAGACTGAAAGGACATATGGATAATTTTCTTCATAAAATGACATATTTAACTCACAGCCTCAAGGTTGTTGGTTTATTTTTCCCCCAATGGAAATCTAAGCATAAGGTAAGGGATGCAGATTATTATAAAGCATCTGAAAAGTTCCTTGTGAAACACCATTCTTAGATGAAGGGGTTTTTTTAAAAATTAACAAAATAGCATAATGCAAATCAACCTGTCTGCCCTTATGTGGTCCTTTTTACCAGGGCAATATGAGCCTGGATTGAACATGGATCATTAAAGGTGTGGTTTAATAGTGTTTTATTCAGCTTTGATGCATTGTGAATTTATATTTCACATCAATAATGAGCTGCAAAACCTTTCAGGATACTAATAAACAAAATAGAGCATTAAAATACTCTTGTGCCCTACTGTATACTGACAGAGGAAATAGCACCAAAAAAAAGTCAAAAACATCACAAGAAATATACACACAGAAACACTCAGAAAACCCATAGGAGATGTTCCAAGAAAGAACCAGAAGGGACATTTGCCTAGGAATAAAAGAAGCCTGGGGATTTAACAGATGAGTGACAGAGATGACAGCAGGTAGGAGTGGGCAGCTGAGGGGTTTGGTCTGGTGGCAAGGAGAAAAGAATTGCACCTGGTGTTCTGGGCACAAAAGTTGTTGGGAAATAGATAAAGCACAAAGAGGGCAGAGAGTCCAGACAGAAGAGGGCAAGAAGAACAAAACTGGAGTTACTGGAGAGAAGACACGGCCAACTGGAAAACCTTTTCAAATCAGCACAGATTATAAAGCAAAGGACAAGCAGAGGCGGGAGGAGGAAAAAGAAGACATGACTCTTGCAAAGACATCCACTACTCTAGTAAGTAAGATTTTTCCAGCTGAGGAAAGAGGGAAACTGAAGCAGACAAGGCAGCAGGTAGAAGATACTTGCCAACTTCAAGTTTCCCAGCCAAGTTTGTTTAGCATGGTCACACATGCTATTCTTGGCACCTGCCAAGTTGACCATTTATAATGGTTCAGAATTTTACTTTTTCCCTTTTCATTGCTTGAAATGATCCTGGGTCACTTGCATCAAAATGTAGCTTAGAATGTTATATGATGAGTATCTGGAAAAATGTGAATTGTACAAGTAAAATCAGGTATGTGTTAAAAAGCAGCTTTTTGCCTGCTACAATGCAGCACTGCCAATGCACTTCAGGCTTGACTTGCAATACCCTGCATAAAAATCAGTGCAGTCTCTCTTCAGAGCAGTGACTCAGTCATGCTGAACTATGCCACCTCTGTGGCAGAATATAGTCTATTGTATCTGTTTTATAACCCTTATGACTCAGAATCCAACACAGTTATCACAAAAAACAGAGCAGCTCCAAAAGCATATTTATAATGCAGACAATTTGATACATCATCATTCAAAGAGCAGTTGAAATTTCGGGCTGGTACAGCGAACTATATCTTAAATAAAGAGTTGCATTGTTAGCAAGCTGCATCATGTTTTCAAGATCCATGGCAGAGGACAGAAAAGGCTGAGTTTGGTTTCTTTTTCCTGCCATCATTACTAACCAAAACACATAGGACTGGAAAGCTCGGGGACCTGAAGCATGGGTGGTTTTACTTCCTAATCTTAGACTGGATTTGAGCTATTGACCTCTATCAAGACTGGTAAAAAAAACAATGATTGCCAACTTACATGCGCATTTGCAAATAGTTTGGTTGTTTCAGTACGATTCCTAGAGAAAAACAGGGTACAAATGACAAAAAACAGCCCATCTATCTATTTTGAAGCGTTCCGCAGACTGAAGAGCACCAAAATGGTAGAGTTTGTCTAAGAGGGGAACTATTCTGAAGTGTCTCTCTACTTTTTGGTTTAATTTCACACACAGACACATGCTCCAACACCTAGCTTGGTCTCTGTTTAAGCCAGTGGTAAGGAGCAGCCACAACAACATGTTTCTTACTAAGTCCATGAGCAAGCAAATTTTGAGCCACCAAATTGTTCTTGATTCCTTAGTATCATAAAGCAAACTCAGCTGCCCAAAGCCATATTTTGCTCTCCACAGAAAAGAATTTATATCTATCTTTTACGGGAGGCTTTGAAAATGGTATTACAGAATTTTAAATAAAGGAAGCTTCACAGTTCACAATAACATGACCATCATAGCTGCTCTGATCTTCATACCTTTAGCAAAATATATTTGGCTCCTCCATGAGAAGTAGCTTCTTCACAAACTGAGTAACTGAATTTAACTTATACTGCTAACAGAGATTTCTTTTGTGACACATTGAGCCATCCAGTGGCACAGGCTGAAAAGACTACTACATATACTTGTTAATGCATTTCTCTGGTGCCTTTCTTTCTGTCAGAGATGTATCAGTGTTTACAAAAAAAAAAACCAAACTGACCCAAAACAAAGCAATGCCTGCTTCCCCCCCTCTAAAAAAAAGCAAGCAAATGAACATTTAAAAAGGCAACAAGGAGATATCTGTTTAGTGATAACTGCAAAGACCTAAAGGTAATGAGCATTTCTGTTCATTTAAAGTCAGACAGAAGTAGTCTCTCGACATTGATTTAATAGAAAAGGGAGATAGGGAAAAAGAAAGTAACAATAAAAAATTCTGAAAAGTAGAAGTTTAAAATTCTGGGTTTAGGCTGCATATCTGGTCTCAAGTCACTTCTTTACACATTTATGCCTCTCCAGGTAGAATAGCTGAAACCAGATCTCAGTCTTTGGTCACCTTCAAATTCTTGTCATAACAGTTTGAGTTCACTAATTTACCCCAGATCACCTCACTTTTGTCAATGCCAGAGTCTTGTGATTGCGAAACAATACTTCAGTATTTGAAATAGGTAGAGATAAGTATCTGTACACAGAAGCAGAGACCCAACCACTGAGGGCTTAAATGAGCAACTAATTAAGTATAGTGTGAATTTTTTATTTTTTAATTTTTTTTAACATTGTGAGAAATTAAATGCTGAATAATGGTGCTGTAGCAGTAGTTGGTAGAGCTTGGCTTAGTGTGGGCAATGAAGAAAGATCATTAACGAATAAAATAAGGAGCACCTCAGGGGACACGCCTACAGACAGTCTGTCACCCAATGCTTTTAACATTTCATTTCAAAATTTAATTAGATATCAATTTCTGAATGCCTGAATAAAACCAGCCTCTTCCCATTGCACCAACATGCATCAGCTTTTAGTGATAAATTTAAGTCTGTAACAACATTCCTCTTCCTAAATTTTAGGGGGAAAGAATAACAACAGAAGTATAGCCAGAAATGACATTCCAGGTTCTAGCAACCAACAAACCAGACAACAAAAGTAAACAGTGTTAATACCAATATTTAACTCATTACTGATGCACTGGAAGCAGTAGTAAGGCCTTATAGAAAAATATGTAAGAAGCAACATTATTTCTCACTAACTTCAGAAAGGACAGGACCGGTGTCCCTGGTTAATAAGGAAATGCTTCACTGATCACAAGAGCAATGTGAGTCTTCTATCATTCTACTAAAATTTATGGCGTGTAAGTCAGTGAGAACTATTGCAGACTTCATGGGACTCCCTACTGTCAAATAGATCATTGCAGAATCTGGGTATAGCTACTTTAGGATGTCATAAAGAATGAAAAGTGTTCTATTCTGGAAACAAACTAATCACTAGTCAATGTTTCCCTTTCTAAAGTAACTGCAGCAAGTCAGTTCGGTGTCCAGATGATGGAGCAGGTGTACTCCGTGTCACAATGTACAGTCTTCATGACTGGTTTTTTTCATACTGAGGCAACCAGTGTTTGGAAGAGACCAGTAGCATAGATCACATCAAGATTTTAAGTTTTTGTCTGCCAAAAAATAAACATAGCTACATCTTTTTGAAGTAATTGTTAGCTACTCGGAAATATGAACTGTTGTGCAAATGCGGGAGCTGCCTTTATTACTGTTGTCATTGCATTTTTCACTGGGGATTTATTGGACCAGCAGTTCCTATGCTTCACAAATAATTCAACACAGTTGTAGTAGGTTTAGCTGTGTTCTGCGGCAGGTGGGCAGGATGAGACTGTAAACCATCTGTCCATTCATCTATCTTAGACCCGTATCTCCCTATTTCAATAATACTCAGAAATCATTTCATTAGGAGACTGATAAAATCATCTCCATTTATACATGGGGAGTGAAAGGCCTGGGGTGCTTCCATGTTTCCTTCAGACTGGGGCTCAAGTCTGTAGTGTCCATTCGTTTTGCAGTAGTGCTCCACTCACTGGACAGTCTTCCTTAATCCTCCATAGCATCTTTCCCTATCTGAGGCTCTCTATTTACCTCTTTGTGTAGGCTGCACACAGAGTCAGTGTACAAAGAGAGTTTACTCTCTTCATGTTAATTCACTTTATTCTGGCTATTCAGCATATAAGGTATTCATAGATACCTTAATGTAAATGGACTGATCCAGTCTCCAAGTTTCATGGTTGTACTATTCACATTTCAGTGTAATCCTACCATTACCCCGAGTATTGCAGTGAACTACACTGAAGTAGCATACAGTATCCTGGGGTGATGTTAACTGGGGACTGCGTCAATCTAAAGTGAAACATCAGGGGGTTCATGTTCCCTCCAGCATGGGAAAGGACAATTTTACACAAGGTTGTTGAGCTCGTGTCAAAGAGCAGATTGTGCCAGCAGTGGGAGGAGTGGCTGCATGGAGGAGATCCAAGGGCGGGCGACTGCTCCCTGGCACTGCAGAATCTGAGACTGGGGCCAAGGCACCTTCCTACTGATGGGCTGATGGAGCTGTGTTGAGGCTGCTGGTACAAACAGCCCTGAAAGCTGTGACTGTGCAGCTGAGTAGCCCTCCCATGCCTCTGCAGAAGAGACCTTCTAAGGGCCAAGAATCGTAAGCTTTTTAAAAATTTTAAATTTTAAATTATCACCAATATTCCCTACCTGGTTTGAAAGCAGTAACACCTGGGCAAAAGGAGAATCTTTTCAGTAATGCCTACTGTCGAGTACATATTCATACAAAGAATTGCAAAATTTCCACATGGACCTGTACATGTTTGGGCAAGGTCTTTCCAGGGAGGCATCCTGTCTGCAGGCAGCTGACTGTGCAATCAGAACAGGAGCAGTCAGCTGAGAAGCTGCACCTTCTCCGATTAGTGGTGCCCGATATGACCCTGCTCCTGAGCCGATCAGCAGTGCACGATGTGTCTCTGCCTTTCCCATAGACACTGTTGATGTGCTAAGGCGAGGAACATGTATGTCTTATTTGCTAGAAACCTTGCAAACAGAGAAATGATTAAACTGCAGAGGATAGGCACTAGGCTCAGCCCCACAACCCTGTTAATTGCTTAATATGGTATCGTGTGTAACAGATTCTCTCTGCCATGGTAAGGGGCTCTTTGTTGGGCACTTAGCCCAGTAGCAAACACAAGCTGGTTCAGCTTCGCAGGGCCCATGGTACAGTGCAGGGGGGCTTCAAAGTCTTTAGAGAGATTGCTTCCAAACAAAGTTTCTGCCTGTATTCTGAAACAGAGAGAGATTTCTGATTGGAATTCCTTTGGATAGAAGGGGCTGCATGTTCTCAAATGGACAGTGGACAGCAATAGCCCACTCACGCTCTGTGACAGCAGTTGTGGTTGCAGCATTGAATCAATGTCTAAATTGTGAGACACTCTGAGGCTGCAAATCCTGCCACTGGCAGCACCTGGGGCCACTTTAAGGCTTCTGTTTTACTTAAACCTGAGCAACCTGCTACTGCACAATAAGACCTGTCACCTGGCCCCAGACTATTACCACATTTCCTTGATGTCTTCCTTAGCCATTGCCCAGACCCTTCACTATACGTGCAGAAATCGAGGCACCTTCATGCAGTGTAAAACGCCTTTATTTTGGCACAAGAACAACAGAGCTTTGTTGTTCTCAAAGCAGCATAAACACATCATGTTAGTGGAGAAGCCAACAGAGTGACTCCGGGGCCGGCAGTGCATCCGGAGCTGCGTTCCCTGAGAAGGCAGGAGAGCTCTCTGCGAGGTGCAAACCCCCCACATCCACACACACACCCGAATCCACACGTAACGAGCAGTGGGATGAAGAGGACGGTGCGCGCCCCGACCCTGCCCGAGCCTTGCCGAGTGCTGCCCTCCGTGCGGCCGGGCTGCAGCCCGCGGCTGCATCGCTGTAAACACTGCATCCTCCTGCTGGGAGCGTGCTGCTTCTGCTGCCAGGCTTGGGACTGAAGCGAAATTAAATTAAACTCTCTTCCTAGCGAACGGGAAGGTGAGGCAAACTTCGAGCGGGAAATTGGATATCATGCACAGCTCTTGCTTGTGGATGTGTTACGCGCAGGCACACACAGGAAAAGTCACACTCACCTGGGGGTCACGCAGCAGTAACACCGACACTCCATCTGCTTACCAAGAAAGCCAACATAGTGTTAAAAAGCAGCCAGGATGCTCAGACCAGATTGGACTTTAGACAGGAAATTATCTTTTCAAATTTTGGTTGAACGATAAGAAGCTTTTAAAACTAAAGAAATGAATGATGTATGCAAAGCTGTACTTGAAATGATTCTGGTGTTGCAAATTGCCATGCTCTTACTGTGGAGCTGATGAAAATAAATGAAGCTCTGCGTTGCTGGGCTTTTTCCTCCCCCTTCTAATAAATGAAATGAAAAAGCCCCATTATTGAGCCACCTGCTTCAAATTCCTAATTGTGGTAACTGAATTCTGAAATTATTTGTTAGCTGTGTAATATCACAGGCATTAAAAATACTGAGAGGCTATTAAGTTCTTTAAAGCCCGGCACTGGATAAA
This sequence comes from Oreocharis arfaki, assembly GCA_013398015.1. Classification (NCBI taxonomy): domain Eukaryota; kingdom Metazoa; phylum Chordata; class Aves; order Passeriformes; family Paramythiidae; genus Oreocharis; species Oreocharis arfaki. Next base: position 119,836 of record VZRR01012428.1, read on the forward strand.
AAGGTGCAGCTATCTTCAGATTTTTATTTCCATTAAATAACTTTTCCAGTAGAGAAATACGTTCAAATCCTACAAGTGCATCCTGAAAAAATCCCTGTTAATTTACCAGTTAGAGAAGCTGCAAAGTAGAGACCCAGGAGAGGTCCATTGGCATATTTAAATATTTTTTAAATAGTGCTGTATGCCATTCTGTTCATATTTTTCTAGCATATAAATATGAATGTTTCAGAAGACAATAGAAATCGCATGAAATATAAATGTAATATTTCTAATGAGCAGGTGAGCGTGTGCACATACGTATCTCTGAAGTGTCTATAATCATGGAATCTTGCAGTATGCCTGAGCTATTGCTGTATGTGTGTATAAAGCATCTCATTTAATTCCTAAATTTCGGTTTCTCATTTTAACAATGTTCCAACTTAGATATATATATAGGTATTTTTTACAAATAATAAAAGATAATTATCAGAACAAGCTAGAAAGAGTTGTTCTTGAATTTTTTTTTAATAGAAATAATTTTTCTAGTTCTACAAAACTCATTGTTTTGTTCTTTTTAATGTGAAAGGACTGGAATCTGTTAAACAGATCTTCTGCAAGAAGTTGTTCCACCCACATCCTATATGGTCTTTTTTTTTTTTCCCCCCACAAATACAAATATGGATAATACAAATACACACAAATTTCTAGACAAGATGCAACCGTTTCTCTTAGATTAACTTCTTATGTATAAAATCTCAGCACAGAAATAAGTAAAGGGTTAAAATAACAATCTCAGAATTCAAGTCAGCTGTGACAATATTCAGCACATTGAGCTGCTGAAATCTACACGGAATTAGACATCCCTTTGCCCATCGAACCAAATTAACTGGTTTGTTATTACCTTGCTTAAGCAGTATTTTTGAGGACAGGGCACAGGA
>VZRR01012428.1:123252-202348 GCA_013398015.1 Oreocharis arfaki
ACATATCAATACAAATATGGCTAGGGAAAGATGTTATTACAAGTGATCCTACTGTTTCATAAGAAAGTGTCAAATAGAAGCCTAAAAACACAGAGGCACAGAGCTGATCACATATTACCACTGATTACATAAATATCTTCTTTTATTTTGATTTCCTTTTGTGTGCTACAGCAAATTCAGTCTGAAGAGGGTTGTGCTTAGTAAGGCTTTTGTTCCCATAATTGTTGTACAAGTACAAAAGAATACTATTACTTGTATAATGTCACATAAAAAAAATATATATACTCAGCTTGAGGAATAATTTTTCTTGTTAGGAAAAAAGCACGTATACAGCCTGAACACTGGAAGGCTTTCAACAGGAGGACTAGCTCTTAAAAGAAGCTGTGTATTGTGCTTTCTCCTGAACCACTATTAAAAAATTCTGATAACTGTGACCAATATATACATGAGAGATATTTGTGTCCTACATGGCAGAAGAAAACATAAGAAGATTTAGGAACAAAATTTGCAGCATAATGGAAGGTACCTGTTTCCTCAGCTTCCTAACCTGAATCCCTTTTCCTTTCTAGATTAAAAAGTCTTCCAACCATATTCAGTAAAGTAGCTTTGATTAGATTTCCAATAGCATATCAACTGCATTAGAAAATTTTAAACAGAGCTGGTGGCTTTGTTTCCTTGACCAGTATAAAAAAATCTCCTTAGTTCTACCACACACAAAACACTGGGAGAAATAACAGCAATGAAGTATTTTTCCCTCTGGATGTGTCAGCTGCATAATCAGATCTTCAACTCTATTAAGACAATTCTTGAATTTGTGGAGCTCTCTTTCCTTATATCTACACTAGAATAAGTAAAGCACTGCCAATTTGTCCATTTAGAGTAGTCAAGGTAACTATGAAGCAGTCTCAATATTTTTAATTTCAAACGACACTGACATTACATGAAAACAACCAAGGCCATCAAAACCCATCAGATTCTAGCAATCGTAATCTGCTAAAGAAGGTAAGATTCTAATAACAAACTGGAGATGGCTGGAAAGAAATTGCCTTTAATAAGGAATGGGGAAAAGGAAGAAGAGAAAGGGAAGAAAAGAAGACAAAGAGCTGTGTTACATATAAGTTACTTGGATACAGCTGATAGGGACTTTTCATAATGTACATGAAGCATGTAGTGAAGTTAGAAGCACTGTGATTTAAGAAAATCTCAGAGAACATCATCCCTTTATATGTCTTGTTCTTATATCAGCATGATTGATGCTTCAGTGCATTGTACAGAACACAATGCTTTCAAAAATCAAAGACTAACTGTAATTCTTTTAGATTTGTTCTTTTACCTTGATCATAGGTACCAAAAAAAATTCTGAAATGCACGAAAATGTGCAAAACTATAACTGTGGAAAAGTAGCACAGTGCTCTTTGCCACTGTTTACTTTTGAAGTTTTCCCAAACAAGCACTGAAATTTAGCAGTCAACTTTAGTTAATAAAGCTACTTATAAACAGCATAAAACATGCAGCTATGGATTTGTGCATGCAAGGATAATCTATGACATCCATCCTGATTTTGCTTAGAGTAGTAGTCAAAACATTTTTGCTTCTTGCAGGTCATGCTGATCTGTGGCATAATTCGAATTCTCAAGCTGTTATCCATACATCATTCCAAACAACTTTCCAAAACAGAAAATAATTTCCACTTCTTTAATTAAAACAAGGAGCTACAGTGTGCATTTGGCTGGCTCCTGAGTTACTGCTGGGGAGAGACTTGACTTTAGGGGTCGGATCCTCAAGATCCTCAGCTGAGATAGGCTGGTAAGGCTCAGCTGGAACAGGGCTAGCCCAGTTTACCTAAATGAGGATATAGTTGTTCTGTATTTCTAGCATCAAGCACTGTCAACTGTTTTCAAACACACCTGAAGTGCCTGAATGTCGTTATTACTAATTGGTATCTATACAGCACCTTTGATGCAGATGGGTATAAAGCTCTTTACATATTTTTTGTGCCAGATTCCACCCACAGGAACACTAGATTAAATCAGGAGGAATGCCACCAAAAATAAAAGCAAAGCAAAGTGAAGAGATGGAGCAGCACATCTTGAAACAGAAAGTGCATCTGGCTGAGTGATTTTTTGCACACTCTTTGCAAATGCAACCAGTTCTAGGGTAGAACAAGGCAGCAGTTCAACTGTACCCATGTACAACTAAACAAGTTGTGCATGGTAATAATTCCTTGATTTTACTTATGACAAACAGTAATTAGCTCGTGATTATGTAAATATATTCTTATCCAGGTAACATTTTTCATTGCTTGTATCGTAGACAGGAGCTCTGCAGCTAAGAAATATGCACAATTAGTAGGAAAAAAAATGTTTATAAATTATGATAAAGAGCTTCTAAGATTTACTGTGTCACAAAACCTCCCAGTGTTTCTCCCAGTTTCCAGCTACCTATATAGTTAATCAAGCAATAATTGATCTGTAATAAAGCCACAAGGCAATATGATAAGAGTGAGACTTTCTGCTGAGGAGGACTGTTCTGTCCTGGGATAGAGGTTCTTCATCGTAACCCAGAACAGAGATGTCCATTTTGCACACCATTCATCCAGGGTGCCGTTGGCTGTATGATTGAAGCCAACGATATGCATGGCTCTCACTCCTCAAGAGGTACTTCTTCATACAGAGGAACATTAATCAGTTGAGGATTTACAGATCAAAGCCAGAGCCTGAGCTGATGCCAACCAGAGTCCTGGAGAAAAGAGTGGTAGTACAGAGCCCTGCTACCCGTTCCACACTTGTCCTGGTGGAAACCTGAGCCACTGTGTTCTGCTGTGCCATAATCTCTGTGTTGCTACTTTGTTTAGCTTTGCATACAGTGAATCAAAGTAATTCACTTCAGATTTGAGGGACTAGTTTCAGCGTCCGTATCCTCATCCATGGTGGAAGAGGTGCAGCCTTTTGGCAATGTTCTGGGTATGTCTGTATGGCACATATGCTACTGCTGCTGCCCTGTGGGCACTCCCATCACCACAGTCCTGCACAGGAGCTAAGGGAGTCCAGCAAAGAATGCAGTATAGTGGTATAGTGTGTGTATATATATATATACATATTTACGTATATATATATGTACACATATGTATGCCAGGAATCGTTCCAAGCTGTAATCACCAGAGTCCACATAAGCATTTGGCCTGAAACCCTGCATGGAGGGTCTGGTTAACCCTCACAGAGTTCTTCTACCCCAACTAATTCCATAAACAGATTAGCAACACTTTGTGGCCAGCTTGGCAGAAGTTTCAGAGATGGAGCAATGTAGTAGAAATGTCTGAGATTTGACATTTGTACTACAATTGGAAGACAGATCAAGAAGTGACAAACACGCAACAGTCAAAAAAAGCTTGGGACTAGAGCAGAGCAGAGAAGAAGCTACAAGAGATGGACTGAAAGTTATTTCAAAGCTGATATTTCTAGTGGTATTTTATTTTTGTGAGATATAAATGGAGCCTGACGTTTTAGAATACACTGTGACAGTAATGGCTGTCAGAGTATGCAGCTGACTGTTTTCAATCTATCAGACCCCCGTAGCATCTGTGACTAGTTTAAAAGGCCCGTTGTAGTGTGTAAAGCGGGACACTGTGATGAATATGTGTCACTTATGAAATGGTGGACTAGCCCAGAGAAATTATGTGATAGCAGAGACTTGTGCCAAAGAATCGCTGATGAGTAAAGGGTTGTTTTCTTCGTTGAACTGTCGCTTGCTCCAACATGCTTCTGGTTCACAGAGGCAAGTCTACCTCCTCATGAAATAGCCTTTTTTCAAATACTTCCCAGAACTCATAAAGAGCATTGCTTTTAACAAAATGCTCAATGATATTGAAAGCAGGAAGCCTGATTCTCCTTATGCTGGGTTGAGCCTTAGGACTAAAGCAACAACACAAAACAATTTGTCTGGTTTGTAAACTGAGAACATTTTCCATGTGACTGACTGGAACAGGAAGCACATGTTGAGAGCCCCCAAGTACCATTTCCGCAGAAGGATTCTGTTCACTGCAATAAGACCTTTAAAAAATATCCAAGACGTGAAAAGATATTTGAGAAATTTTCATGAAGAATTTTTAGTACCCTCTGCTGTAATAAGCAGAAGGTGTTTAATAAACATGATATGCAGCAGTTGCTAAGCAGAATCTGATTTATGTACAGTAGCAGTTAGAAGCAACTACACATCAGGGTTGTACACTTTATTTGACTGTGAATTCTGATTTTCTGATGGAAGCAATTCTGCTGAACTTCATTTATAATCAGCTTACAACATGGGTAGCAGTATTATAAATGCTTCTCAAATTGCATAGCAAATCTTGTTGTCTTCTTGGGCAAATAATCATGAGTTTTAATTGTAATACAGGTCATTGTCAAGGGTATAACACTTTCCAAACCCTTCTGATAGGTGAAATCATACAGCATTTTAAAACAGAATGCATGTCAACTCAGTGTACCTGAGATGGCATGGCATCTGCTCAGTACATATATTTCAAAACAAATTGTTCCTAATTTTTAATTCCCCCCATTAAATTAATTATTAAAATTTAATGAATTCCTGTATGGATTCCATTTGGGTTTGTGCAATCGAAGAAGAGGGAGCCAGGAGCCCTAGCCTCTGCCATCAGTGTAAACAGAGCACAGTTTCCACACCAACATAAACCTGTTACCTGTGTATCAGGGAAACAGAGATCAGAGCCTGACCCAGAAAGAGAGCAAGATACAGCAGTACAGGTTCAGTTAGTGGTGTTCAAGAATCAAACATACCTTTTGTCTGCAGACAGAACAAAAATGAGGATGTAAGCTTGCCTCACATGGCATTATATCATTACAGTGCTCTGTCCTTATCTTATTAGAAGTCAGTAAAATCAATGGAATAGTGTTTGCTTGCATCAGATGAAAAACTTGCCAAAGAGAAAGCAGAAATGGTATAGAGAAGTCTCCAAACCTCTCTTCCCCTTCCACTTGTCTTTCCGTTTCCCTTTTCCTTCCTCAATATATTAGAAATTTTGAAATGAAAGGAAACTTAATAGAGCCCCACAATGAATTTTCAGTGCCAGCAAGTGGATAATGACATTCATATCACTCAAGTCAAACAGATAAAAAAAGTCCTGCTTTAGAATGGTTCCTAAACCCAGTAGAAACATTTCTGGGCATGAATCTGTCTGCCAAACTGGAAGAAAAGAAGCAACAGAACCCTGCCGAGGAATAAACTTTACTTTTATCTGAATTAATCTGATATTATTGGATGGCTATCATAATATTTTTATATATATATGTATATATATATATATATATACATGCTTTTTTACCCTTCTAGGCAGTCGGATTTTTTTTTTTAATAGTTTCTTTCCATTCATAAGATTCCCAAAATTTTCCAAGTAGGCCACTCCTGTAAGCTATTTGATGCACAGACCCTAGCATGCCAAACTCTCCCATTGAGGGACTATTCAAAGAGCAAGGGCTCTGCTGCAGAGCACTTGCACACTGCTATTTCCCATATGCACAACACCATATGCACAGAAATAAAAATGGAGGGGCTTCAGCAGACAGAACAAGAGGGAGTGGAAACGATTCTTGCCTGAAGTGAGGTGAGTTGGAACTTAGGTCCTTGGCCAAGTTCTCCTTTGTAGACGCAGAAATTTAGATGTTCCCTGCATCATGCAGGTTCCAGGAAAATTTATAATGATGCAGTGACATGGATAAATACATCCATGGCCACGGGAGAAGAGCACTCCAGTCTAAATCCAGCCAGACATGATGCTGGCACATACAAAGGTATCACACAGCCCTCTCTGCCAAAGGCTACCTGAGCTACACCAGTGCTGCTATACTGTTCAGGAGCCAGAGAAGGATCTGCCTCATATTTTTCCTGAATCAGAGGATGTTTATTTCTAGAGAAAAATCTTTCCCCAGTCCAAATCTGCAGAATGACCATTGATGAGGACACCTCCTTCTTGCACATGCAAGGTGCACTGCTGTTCCACCTGTACACACACAGTGCAGTCCTCCCTGTTGGTGTCCCACACCAAGACACATCCTGCACTACAGGACATAGTAGTCGTGCATAATAACCTTCAAAGTCCACTTTGTTTACAGCATTAATGTGTTATGTCAAGCTAAGTTCTCACCCTTTTTCCTACTGGCCTGGTCTGTGAGGTTTGTATTTCCCTCTCTCAATCAATAATTGCTTAAGTAGCAAGTAGAGTTCCCATCTCCCAGCACTAATAGACCCTCATGCAGTCAGGAAGCATCAAGATGAACCCTCAGTTACCACTGTGCACCGTGTTTAATGTATGCATTTTTATGGCCTCTGATGTATATGGTTCCATTACTGTCTATGAATGCAGAGTACTGGAGCTAGTTAATGTATTATTTATTTCATTACCCCTTTGTATAAACTGGTATTTGCAATTTGGAATTTCATATACTTTGGTTCTATAATGGTTTCATAATGTGTACACAGCTCAATAATTAAAAAAATATATCTTACCACCTCACCTCCAGAGCCAAGTGTGTTTGTGCTGCTAACTGCACATTCCGGGCGGCACTGGTCCCTCATCGTCTGCCAGTCCCTTTGCTCCTGGCCCCAAAAGCCTTGCCAGTCCCACTGTCAGGACACAGCCCTTACCTCACCCTGAGAAATGCAGCACCATTTTGTTCTTCCTCTCTGGGACCAGAGGGAAGTTTTTAGAATTTTAGAGTTTTCAGATTTTTAGACCTAATGCATGGCTGTCTGGCATGTCCCTTCATTTCCAAGGATGGAGCCCCATGACCACAAGGGCTGCCTGTCTGCCCCAGGCTCAGCCCCATGCAGGATTTCACCCAAGTAGCAGCAGAGGCAGTTCCCCTCACCAACAAAGCAAGTTCCTGCCAGTACAAACCATCATGCAGCACACTGGGCAACAGGAGGGACTGAAAAGAAGAGGCAATTTCTCTCTCCTGACAGGGCAATCAGCGTGTCCTACATCCAGCCCGGCTGCCCCATCCTAGCCTGGGTGTCCTGCAGCACTGCTGATTCTCCTGCCTGTTCATGATGAGGAGCTTGTCACTCTTCCAAGCAGCCTGAAAATTCACTTTCAAAAATTTACAGCCTTATCCCTTCAGATATCACAGCCTCGCTGCACAACTGTGGTTATGGATTTGATTAAGTATTTCTGCCTGGTTCAAATTTTCAAGCTAAACTATGACCTGTCCAAATACATATGTATAAGAAAGCATAGCACACTATTACTTTCTGTCTTCCTCCTCATGGATGCCAGCCAAACCACATGGCACTTGCAAAGAAACCCTTTGGTTTCAGTATTGGGTGTGCAAAATGCCTCTCAGCCACTGCAAAGGGTCTCTGCCAGTTCCTTGGCTGGTAGAGGTCCTGCCCTTAAACCAGCTTGTCCACTGGACAGGAAGATAAATGTTGGGGGTTTTTTGTTTGTGGTTCTCTGCAGCAGCACAAGCACATGTCAGTTTTGGCTAAAATGGCACCACTAATTCAGTGTCTGCAGAGGAGAGTGTCTTAATGCTTCTGGGAGCAGCTGGAGGCATTGTGAGGCTCTGTGACAACATGGGTGGGGGGGGGGGGGGGAAGTTATTGTGCAGAAGTAAATGTATCCAGCAAAGAGACGAGCAAGAATATACGAGAGGAACAGCTCTGCAGGCGCTCAGGTCAGTGAAGAAGTGGGAGGAAGGGCTCCAGGCGCTGGGTCCCCTGCAGTCCGTGATGAAGACCATGGTGAAGCAGCTGTGCCCCTGCAGCTCATGGAGGTCCATGGGGATGCCTGCAGCCCCTGGAGGGTAATCTGCAGAGATCCACCCACAGCCCCTGGAGGAGCCCCACTCCAGAGCAGGTGGATACCCAAAAGAAGGCAAGGCAAACCCATGCCAGAGCAGCCTGTTCCTGAAGGACTACACAGAGTGGGGGAAAAAAGAGACCACAAAGAGCTGTGGGATAGACTCACATTGGAGAAGTTTGTGGAGGACTGTGTCCTATGTGAGGAAGCCCACACTGGAGCAGGGGAAAGACTCCTGAGGCAGAAGCAGCTGCAGAAAAAGCATGTGATGAACTGACCATAACCTCCATTGCCCTGCACCATTGGGAGGGGAGGAGGTAGAGAACTGGGAATAAAGTAAAGTCTGGGAAGGAGGGAGGAGCAGGAGGAAGGTGTTTTTAATAATCATTTTACTTCTCATTATCCTGCTCTGATTTGATTGGTAATAAATTCAATTAAGTCGAGTCTGTTTTGTCCATGGTGGTAATCAGTGAGTGATTTCTCCCTGTCCCTATCTCAGCTCATGAACCATCCATGATATTTTCTCTCCCCTCTCCAGCTGAGGAGGGGAGTGATAGAGCAGCTTCAATGAGCAGTTGGCCTCCAGACAGGGTCCAAGCACCACAGGTGCAATGCTAAAAACACCGAGCTGGCACAGAAACGATTAAGGCAGCATCAGGATCAGGCAGCCTGACACAGGTCCTTGCACCCCGGCAAGTCTTTGGGGGCCATCTTGCCCCAGTAAAGACATCTAGCAGAGACCCTGTGCATGCAGACACAGGGAGCAGGGGCTGGAGGAGGCAGCTGAGGTGCTCAGAGCACAGGTCAAGTCTGAGGAAGAACTGTGGGCAAGTAATCAGACCTGGGAAAGACCGAAATGAAGAAGCCTTAATCGTGTCAGTGTTCAGCACACAGAGGGCTGTGAACCCCCTCACTTTTTTGTCTCCATTGAGGAAAATATCAAAGTTAAAAATACTTATACAGAAGGGGAAAAAAAATAAACTTTATTATGCAGGTCTTTAGGAGAAAGAAAAAATGGAGATGGGGTGAGGAAAGTTCCAGGTTATGTGGCACCAAAACAGGGAAAGATATGAACCCAGACCCCATAACCCATAAAAAAAAGACTGACCTGGTAGAGAGGGTGAGACACCAGAAAGGATAATACTCTGCCATGAGTACCAGCATTTGTATCCAAAGTATTTGTGTCAGAGTATTAGGTGGAAAGAGGACTGGATGACTTGTGATGAAACCCCTGGGTAGGAGATACGGGTTCAGATCCAGCGTCTCCTGTAACCTTCCTATACGAGCCTGGCCACGTTCTCTCTCTGTTCACCATCTCTTTGACTCAGATGGTGAGTACCACACCACAGAGGATGCCTTGCTGTGTGTGTTTACAGTCCTGGCAGAGCCCACGCCGCTATCAGGTGGAACCAGCAGGCACAACAACTCAAAGAACTACTGCCATAGTCATAAATTGCTTTAAACCAACTTCTACCCAACACAACTGAGTTGATATAAATCACCAGTGCTAGTATCAGATGATAGAAGCAGCAGAGTGTTTCAGAAAGAAAGAAGCTGTCTCTGTTTAATATAACCAAGTACACACACACACACACATGCAAACGAGACAGTTTTTCAAAAATGAGGATGCAGATGAGAGATTCAAGGACAGTTCTAACTTGCCCTCTGTCAATTTACAAGAGAATTTATTCCAGACTATTCATACATGAATATTTAGCATGGCAACAATTACATCCAATGACACCCATGAGATACATAGTACTGAAGACCCTCTCCAAGGAACATCAATGCTTGATGCCAAATTTTTAACTGGACTGAACATTTGATTTTTCAGAATTATTTTTCTTTAGACCTTTAAATAATATTTCCTTTAATTATTATATTGATTTCATGTGTATTGTTGCCATATTTTATAAATGAGAGGTATGATTGATTCACATGAGTAGAAATGGATACGTGACAGGAAGTAAAGGGGAGAGACAGTGGCTGCTGAGGCATGTTAAAATAGCCTGTGGTCAATCTTATTCTTAATGCAAAGACCTTGTTTTTGTTTTATAAAGGAAAAAGGAGGGGGAAGGGAGAGAGTCAGTTAGGAGCAATCACTCAGGGTTTAAATAGCACAAACCTAAAGACATATTAAAAAGAAAGTGGCTTCAATCCTCAAATAAGATTTAACACCAAAACCACAAAATAGCAAACATAAGGTCTATATATGGCTAGGCAGAATGCTTTTCTGTATGGATAATTCATTTGTTTCAATATGAAGCTCTCTGGTTATCATGCCCTATTATAAGCTCTTGCTGTGGAACACATTATTAGTTGGGAAGAAGGAAAAAAAAGGCAATGAATATTCATGCTAACATTCCAGATACAAACCTCTGACAAATCCAGTAAAATGGAAACCAGGGAATACTGAGGTCACAACACATGCAACTAGAGTTGTGATGACTTGTCTTGAGAGCTTATTTAATTCAGGGTCTACATTAAACTGGACATCATTCCAAAGAAGACATTTACCCAGGATTGAGATGTCCTTTGCTGACCATGGGGTGTGCTTCCAAAGCAGTCAGTACAGTGTCTGTGATCTTCAATTCACATGGATGCTGACTCCTCTGCAGGAAAAAATGCAACAGGCAAAGCCTCAAACCAACACCTGAAATCAGCTTTCTGATTAAAGTAGGACCTTTCTCACTTCCAATGGCTTTCTAGTAACCCCTAAAAGTGCCATCCAGAGCCTGGATGACCACCCATCTCTTCTGCATTATGCCAAGGAGAAAATCTTTTGCCAGGAACAAAGGGGATTTTAGCAGTTTTACTAAGTGTACTGGCAGTGAAAGAGGCATCTTAGCAGGTTAGTCTTCTGCTGGGCCATATTACTCAGTAAAAGACGTTTATGGTAGTCCACTTAATGTTTTCCACAAAACACAGAAAACCATAAAACAGTAATCCTTCTTTTAGAACAATTAAATTTCATTAAACTCTCCAATGAGGTTTTACAGCCTTCGGAAAATGTGTTCTTTAGGGAAATGACAAGTTGCTTTACCTAAAAAAGTGGTCCTGGAATTCTTTCACAAGGCATGGGAATGTGTCTGCGCCTGTGGCCTGAGAAGTACAATCCCCAGAGAAATCCACTCAAAACTCCACCTGCCAGTTGCATGGTTGGATTTGATAGTGTAAACCCCAGACACTATGGGACTGTCTTCTAGGCAAAAGTATTAAGTTGCAGCACATTATTCACTGAGTTAGAAAAGAACAAACATTTAATTATTGCAAATTTAAAAGCAAAATTCTGTAGGACTGGGATAAGGAGATAAATCATTAAGGGATTAGATACTGCTGAACAGAGTAATGCAACGAGGTCAGGAGATGAAACTAAGCCTTTGGCTCATCAGCATTCCCCTAAAAAAGCAATGGCACTGCCTCTCTGAAATTAATTTAGCCCTGTCCATGCCACCCCTTAGATGTTGTGGGAGAAGTCATATATTTGCCTCTGTTCACTCATTTCTAAAAGAGTTTGTTTGGTAAAAACTCTGCATCTCTGTCCTGTCCATCTGAGAACTATGAGATTGGTGGTACCATTTACCAAAAATATTCAGTAACATTTTCTTCAAGCACTGAAACCAGTTTCTTGTTTTCCCACTAATGGTCCAGGTGGTGACTGCTCTCTGTAAGAGGACTGTTTCTTGGTTTTCTACAGGCAAAGGTTTCATCTGTGATGGACATTTGAATTTGTGACTACGTCTCCCATAGACTGTTTACCACTTACAGTTTAGCCAAGGCAGCAGAGACAAACATGAATATTTCAGGATTAGGCTTGACTCCTGTCTCAAGTATAGGCCTCCCCAAAAACCTTACCACTTGTCCTACAGTATGCAAGCCTTAAAAACTTTAAAAATAATACAGCAATATTCAGGACCGGCTAAAGTTTCAGTTCTTATTGGGAGAATACCATGAAGTCATACCATGAGACAAAGGAGCAGCTGGAGCTGATTTGGACTCAGTAGCAGCACCACCACGCTTTCCCAATTAGGCTAATAACAGTGTTGATAAGGTCAGGACACAGGGATGGAAAATTGTATAAATTTAAGAAATTCCTATCTGAATGAGAATTATGCCATTCTGCCCACTCTCTGTAAGCTCCATCTTAAATAGTTATTGTTTTCCTGAGTAGGTATCAATCCAAGATTGGAAAAAAATACAAAATGCTGTTTATTTTTAATAAACTTGTTTTTCTGTCTGTCAAACGAGTTTCCTCTCAGGTGAGACCCTGTTGAGGCTTGCAACTCTTTTTGAGGTGCTGCGTAGACCAACCATGTGCATTGTGGCTTTTGATATCCTGAAAGAGAGATTCCAGGGAAGATTAGGCATTGTGAGCCATGTTGAAGCTTTTGCAGAGGAGCCTAAGATAAGGCAACTAGAGCCTACTCCTGGCTCCCTCTGAGTTGTCGACGGAGGGGAGAGACCCTCCCAAGTGTAATTCATCCCTTGACATCTCAGCCACTCTCTAAAAAGTGTGTGTCTGTTTCTACTTGGTTACTTAGGGTGCCTTGGGCAATTAGGCTCTTTCTGTAACTCAGAAAGAAATGTGTAAGTTTAGGGACCAACTCAAGGCTTTGTGCCTTAGGGAAGAAGGTTAATGTATGCAAATGAGATTTACTTGAACTGTTTTGTCACTGTATTGCCAGAATTTTCATTTGGGCAATCAAAGTACAATAAGATTTTACTGGGCACTTGAGTTACAATTCCAGGAGGTTTACAACTGCTTGAATATAGAGAATTATTTAGGTATTTGTGTTATGATGGCACACAGAAGCTTTCTGATTTTGTTGCATAACCCTGACCCTGTGACATCATTTTCAGGTTTTATCTCTCTGCTCAGCATTTTCTCCCTCGTGGAGCATTATCACTCTTGATTCATCACCCTCAGTGACAGTGCGCTCTGCTCAGTACAATTCCTGGTCTTGTACACTTTCTATTGCTCCTTCTTTCTTAGCAGAACTTCTCTATTGATTTCTAACCCTGAATAAATTTGAAATAACTTGAGCTATTCTGGACAAATAAACAATGAAGTCTTTGAAAATCTAATAAAACCTCCTTAATCTCTTTATATATTACTGTAAGTAAATGGAGATTATTTTCCTTTAATTTTTGGAGCTGCAGTCTGAGAAGAAAATAATTTTGTCTTGTGCTGACAATCATCTTTCTCAATTATGTTTGAAATACTGATTTCCCTGACTATAAGCTGTGAGCCACAGACTCAGATCCTATTGAATTCATTCAGAGGAGTGGCTGAGGAAACCATTTGGTGCAGTGTCTTTAGTGACTTATGCCAGGTCACTCTCCTTCCAAGTTACAACCACAATCCTGCAACCACTTAGGCAGGCTCCTTATTCTTCGTGAAAGCTCACTGAAGACCTGTTTTCAAATGAAGAATTTTCCTGTGCACTGCTGTTAGTAAGATTGGGGCCACTGTGAAGCCCAGCAAGTCCTATTCACTCTCTGTGCTTCAAGATTTCCTGGATTTATGTTATCAGATAGATAACACCTTCTCAAGTATAGCTCTTACATGTTTAAATTACACATACACACGCACACACAGAGCCATCACTCATACAATGAATTCAGGAAAATTATGATTTAAAAAAGGTCCTTCTCTTACACTCTCAAAAATATTTTGAATGCACTATAAAATAACAATACCACTGGTGAAAGAAAGATCATGAAACAGGGCAGGGATTCAAGGAAAGAGGCAAGAAGTAAGAAATTATACAGTTAAATTCAGAGGCTTATGTATGTCCCTCAGTATGCAAAAATTTGCATCAAAATTTTTTTTTAAATGCAGCATACTGACAGGAACAGCTACTTCAAGGAGCACATCTGCCTTTTTCTCTTCCTTTTCTTAAGAAACCTTTCAATTCAGGAACATTGCACAAAAGTTCTTATCCATGAAAATAATCCACTCACCCCCCCAAACAGGTGATATGGAATCAGAAAGGTAGGATCATTTTCCTTTGGCTCACCTCTCTCTGAAGGTCCTTGCATTCCCACAAAAGGCCCCTTATTTTCCATCTCGGTTCTCAGCAAATCCACAGTCACTCTAGTCCAGCACCATCCTGGCTTCATCCCTAGCATGAGGTTCCTGTCCAACTGCTGCAATTGGACATACTCTCCCTTATCTCAGCATTAAAAAAAGAAAGCCCCCCGAAAGCACACCCTCTGCTTTCTTTAGGTCAGGTGGACAATTGAAGGTTTGCTGATGATATTTCCAGCAATTCCCCCCCACTATACTGTGAAAACAATTACAAGTGAACAAGAGATACCAACCAGCTCACTCTGAAACCTGTGATTCATGCAAATAGCGTCCTTCCAGAAGTCTATGGACTTTAAAAGCACACGTGCAGTGATTCAATAGAGCCACGCTGTGAATAGCTGGCATTGTAAATATGGAATTTATGGCCTTTCTAGCTATGATTTTTCTAACAAGCCTTTAGCGATGGTTACTCATTCTTTCTTTGCATCTTTCAGTCTGGGTTTATCTCAATGGCAGAAAAAGGCTGGGGAAATTAAAAACTAGGGCAGTGCTAGACAGCCTCTTGTAAGACCACAGGTTGGAAATCCAGGTGCAAAGGCAGCGGGTGGAAGCATTTGCTGTGTGAGAGGAGAGCTGGATAAAACAGCTGGACATGTCAGAGGTGGGGATGTCCCCATTCCCATGAGTGTCAATTATCCCAATAATGGAAACAGAGGCAGAGATAGAGTGCTACTTTCTTGCCCTGTCCTTTGTATGAGGCAGGTAGAAAAATTAGTTCTTGCAGATGTATTTGTGCCAAACCTGTTTCTCTGTAGTGTTTTCTTTCTTGCAGGAGCCCTGGCAGTCATCAGCAGGAGGAATTCCTTTGGCTCAGAGGGGCAGCAAGCACCACTCTGGCAGGCCTGGATGTGTCCCCTCTGCCTCCCTGCCTGGCTGGAGACCTGCGGGCTGGTGCCTGCGCCAGGCAGGGCTCTGCATTCCTGCACATCATCCTGCCCTGAGCTGGGAGCTTGAAGGCCCCACGGGGAGTTAAGGCCACTTTCTTGGGATGTTTTGCCAGAGGTCTAGCTGTTTACAGCATGACAGTATCCAGGCAGCATATGACACCTTCAGCTTCATCCCAGTCCCCCAGATATCTGCCCAAATCTCAGTGCCCATTAAATTCTCTGTTTGCCCAGCCCTTTGCTCTCTACCTCTTTTCACCATCACCAGTTTTGATCCCATTTCTGCCAGATTTGTGTCAGAAAGGGAAAGAGACAAGATTTCTGAGCCCCTCAAAGATCACAGTGATCGATTCTGAAAAATCACATTAAAAATAAAAATTAAAAACAAAAATTTGAAAATAAAAATGTGTATTTCACATACATTCCAAATATTGGCCAGCACTGGATCAATGTAAGTATATTTTTCCATATTAAAATTATTGGGGAAAAAGTAAGCTTTTAGTGGAGCTATGATGATTTACACCAACTGATGTTCTATCACTTAATGCTCTTCTTATTTTCAGAACAGCAGGGAAAATTTCACTATTATAGAAAAACCCCACAGATGCTGTTATTAATTTCCTGTAAGTTTCGGAGGCTAGTAGTTGTGTTTTCTTCTCTTTTTCTCTCTCACCCTCTCTCCAAGAACAATCAGAATAATAGAAAAATATACACTGTTGTTATGATTACATCTTTTTTTCATGCCTTGGTCTAATTTTGCTTATACTTTTGTTTATACTCTTCTGGAAGAAGGAATTCTTTGAGCAAGAATCCTTACAAAGAGAAATTATAGTCATCTTACACCTAATGTATCGCTGAAAAAGAAAGAGGATTTATTATCGTTCAAGTATCTTTTCATGAAGAATTTATCCCAGCAGGTGGACTCAATCTATGTAGGGTAGGTAAGCATAAAATATGATTCACAGATTTTAGAACTACTTTAAAATAGCTATTATGCTGGTACCTTTACTAATAAGTTTTTCACTTTATGCTGAAAGAGATTAAATTGAAGTTCCTCTAGTCCTTGATGAAGTATACTTTGGCAAATAAGTGTTAAAACTATTGTGTGGCTGGAAAGGCTTATTTTCTTACACAAACTAAAATAAATAAATTAAAAAATATTTGTCCTTTTTGTGTTTCACTTTCTTCCTCTGTTCCTTCATCTTTCCTTTCCTTCCTTTTAAATTCATCCCTGCCCAAGTTTACACACTTTATTAGCTTCATATTTTTTATATTATCATCTATAAGCAGAAATAGCTTACATGTTTGCAATACTGGTCAAGGATAACATCCATACCCTTGACAAGAGACTCTCTCAGCTGTAATCTACTTCAATTCTAATTGCTGAGTTATTGAAGCCAGAGACCCTCTTGTGCTCTGTCAGTACCTACCTTGCTGCTGAAATACCAGCAGTCATGACAGTACTGCTGCCAGCTTTGGGTTGCACCACACCTGCCTTGGAATTTTTTGGGATGGGTCAGCAGTTTCACATGAGCATGAAGAGACTCCCTTTGTTTAAACCAGTTACAGGAAAAATTCTGTGTCTTCCAAACAGTGTGTCTGCAATGAAGGAATAGCTGTTGCAAAATCCTGAGTGCTGTTCAGCTACCAAAAAAAAAATCTTAAAAGGAAAATTGAGCTATCTACTTACCTGAGCTATTAAATATCTTCCTCATTGATTTGAAAGTGCCTGACAATAAATATGACCATCTGAGGATAGATACTGACCTTCTCATATCCAAGGAACACTCGGGTGGGCCCAGAACCAGAACTGCAGCGTCTGGGAGGTGGTCAAACCGGAAGAGCCATTTCTCATCCTGCTCTTGCACGTGCACTGGAGTAAAGCACAGACTGGAAGGAAGCCAGTGCCAGGGCTGAGGGGGGCCATGGTTGCATGTGCTGCTCTTGCTGCCTGCTCACAAAGTCCGCTACAAGAGCTCTGACTGCTCAGCATTTCCAGGCTGCTCTATCTTCGTGGTTTACAACCGATCTAAAACAACAGAGACCAGACAGTGTAATTTGTTTGCCTGGTGCTTGACTTTCAGTCCCTTCTGGACCCATTCATGCCAGCTGGAGCAGCAGTAAAAGTTATGATATCGCATTATCTGTAGGCATTGTAGGAAATGCATTTGTGCCATGGTATTGTGCAGCAAGAGCATTCTCACCACCCCATTGACCTTTTCAAGTGTAAACTTACAAAATTACCTTAGTCTTAGACAATGTTGTTATTGCAAAGGCTGTTTTGAGCTTATTGTTTCTAAGTTTATTTATTTATGGGGTTTTTTTAAAAAGTGTTTTCTGCTGGCCTCAGCACCAGAAAACACTTTTTTAATGAAATCTATAATTTGAGTCTAATTTGACCTGACAGAGTCAACTGGCCATGCAGTTACTTGGCACCTGCTGGATGCCTTCCCATTAAGCCAAATTTACATTAATAAACAGCAGTCATCACCATTCACTGTCACTGGCATAAATGAGTTACCTGAGACACCTCCCAGTCAACATAAATCTTAATGGGGTACATTCCACTTAAGAGCCAAATTCTTCATTCTCACGCCTTTTCCCTGCTCATGCCTTTAAGATCCAGCTGCCCACCAGGCATGTGGGGCGCTCAGGTGGCTCCTGTCTCGTTGCGGATCCCCGGCAGAAGGAAGGAGGGTGCCATGTGCTGCTGACACGTGCTAACAGCGAAGTGCGATGGCTTTCTGGCAACCTTGTCTGTGCTGCCCTGCACCTTGGGAAGCAGACCTCAGGCTCTTGTTTTTCCCATCCCCACCACATGCAGGAGAAAAGTGGGATCAATTGCAGAACTGCACAGGACAGTGCTGGTCCTTTTCCTGTGTTTTTAACTTGTTCTTGTTTTGTAAAGATGTATTTTGAGTTCCTTTATGTTTACAAAAGTTCTGGAACATGCCTGCTTAGACCACTGTAATATTTTATTTAATTTTAAGATTATTTTTGCATTACTTAAGGACATGCCAGAAGTAGAAATGCATAATATGATTTATATAGTTCAAAGCTGTCATGGTGTACTTTGTCACGACATGATACAATTGTTAAAATGTTAACATAATTTATTTTATGGTTTATTGGTTTTAGCTTACTGTAAGAATAACTAAGTCTAACTACTGCATAGTACAGTTTGAAATGCTGTCATTTGCAGATGAAGATGTGCCTTCATTGGATGGCGATGACATTGCCTGACAATTTGCTTGTATTTTGTTTTGAATGCGTTCTGTTTACATTGAAGTTAAACGAAGTTATATGATCTGGCACTTTCAGCAAGAGTTAATTAATGTAAAACTTTTATTTCAACACAAAGGTGTTCCAGTCTTCTGACAGTTTTGATGGCCCTCCTTTGGACCGGCTCTAACAGGTCCATGTCTTTTACTGGGGACCCCAGGGCTGGCTGCAATACTCCAGGTGGGGTCTTCCACAGCTGTAGGACTGGAGTAGAGGGGCAGAGTCCCCTGCCTTGACCTGCTGGCCACACTGCACAGGACAGTGCTGGCTTTCTGGGCTGTGAGTGAACATTGCTGAGTCATCTGTCCATCCCCAAATCCTTCTCCACAGGGCTGCTGTCAATCTGTTCATCCCCTAGGCTGTGCTGGTACCGGGGATTTCCCTGAACCCTGTGCGGCACCTTGCACTTGGTCTTCTTGAAATTCGGGAAGTTCAATCACATGGGCCTACTTCTCAAGCCTCTCAAGGTTCCTTTGGATGGCAACCCATCCCTCAAGCAAATCAGCTGCACCACAAAGCTTGGAGTCATCCACAAACTTGCTGAGGGTGCACTCAATCCCACTGTCTATGTCACTGATGAAAATATTAAATATCATTTGTCTCAGTATATATATGCCTCACTGAGGGATACAGCTCATTACTCATTATTATTTGGACATTAAGTTATTGACTGTAACATTTTGGATTTGGCCATTTAGCCAGTTCCTTATCCACATACTCACCCATCAAATCTGTGTCTCTACAATTTAGAGGCAAGAATGTGGGGGACCATATCAAAGGCCCTGCAGAAGTCCAAGTAGATGACATCAGTAACCCTTCCTTTGTCCAATGATGCAGTCACTCCATTCCTATGCAAAGCACGGGAAAAACAAACCCCAAATTCTTCATCTTTGTCAATATGGATTTTCAGACATGTGGGAGATTTTTTTATCTTGTGTTTGAGGAATTTTTTTCCACCTATCCAAGAATTCCCGTGGGCTGGCCAGAGGCATAGGTGTTGTGTACTCACTAAAAAAGTGCAACATCTCTCAGAAACACTGAACCTAATGACGTGGCATGGGCACCTTTTGTTCCCAAGAAATCCTTGATGTAAATAAGGAGGCCTTAGCACATGCATGTTTCTAGCAGCAGTCATCATGTTTTTCCAGGTAACCAAGCAGTTTAAAATGACAGACTAAGCCTCTTCCCCAATGACCCGATTAGCACACAGGACCACAATAATCCTACAGCTAAACACAGGCACCATTTTTATATACAAATTTAAATCCTTTCAATATTAGCAATACTACCTGGCTCCTAGGACATCAGATCCCTGAATGCTTTCCAAAGGAGCAGTATCCATCTCACGGCTTTTTAGATGGTGAAACAAAGGCATCACAGGGCAAGATGACTTGTCCCAATTCACCCTCAAGGCCAGCAGCAGAGCTGGAAAAGACAATTCAAGTCTTTCTGATGCTAAAATTCCCACCTTCTCAAATAAAGCCAGTGACCTCATCGCCATTTGTGATGAATAACCCATTTATTGTATACAATGAATGGAGCATTACAGCAACACAAATCTGTCATTTTCCTCTGTAGTGGATTCCTCTTGGGCTGTCATGAAGAGTCGTTTGAAAATGCCTTTTTTTTTTTTACCCAAATGTGTACCCAGGGTTAAAATTCTCAGTATGCAGATGTTTATTTTTAGGTATCATCTGTATTGGTTGCTAGTGAATGCTTAACTTTCACAGAGGGTCAGAGAAGGTCATCACTATAGTAAAGCTCTGTATAAACTAACAACTCTGTCTTGGTTTCTTATTTAAAGGGAATAATATATTGCACAAAAAATACTCTAAAAGTGTTCTATTGCAAAAAGAGATGAAAAATCTATTTTTACTCAAGCCTGCTGCATGCCATAAAAATTTGGGGGTTGTGAATATGCTGAATGACATGCACCCATAGACATA
Source organism: Oreocharis arfaki (assembly GCA_013398015.1). Classification (NCBI taxonomy): domain Eukaryota; kingdom Metazoa; phylum Chordata; class Aves; order Passeriformes; family Paramythiidae; genus Oreocharis; species Oreocharis arfaki. The sequence continues at coordinate 143,269 of VZRR01012428.1, forward strand.
TCAGATAATTTACACTGTATGTAATGGAGCAATAATGATCTTACATCCTGAGAAAAAAAGCTTTGTTAAAGCAAAGTTAAGTTCATGCATACATCACAATTAAACTAAAGAGCAAACCTGGCTCTGGTTCTCACAAGAAAACATTGGCATGCATGGAAATTCCCTGTTAATGCCCAATTCAAACTTTTAATATTCGAAAGTCAGAGAGTTCATTCTTTAGGTTCTGAGATCGAGTATCCCTTCCTACCTGGCACTGATCTCCACCAGCCTTTTAGCTCACTGTAGGCAGAGGCCATACCTTGACTTTGCAAATCCAGAGTATCACAATCACGCATGAACTTGATTTCTAGTGACTGCCTGCTTGTTTTGTGCTACCTGATATCCCTACATTCCCACCAGGAGGATGTCTTGAACTGCTGGGGGCATGGAAAGCCATTTTGTTAGCATATCCTCTTCCAACATGTTTGGAGAAGGACTTTCTTTGGAAAAGACATGGAAATGCCATTTTGGAACAAGCTCATCTGGGACCTACAGGTCCTGAGTCTCTTCTTCTGCAGAGGGACCCTTTGGGATCCTGTACTGACCTGGAGCTTTCTATCCTCTTCACTTCTTCACTGGGCTTTCTAGACCATTCTGGATCTTGAGTTCAAAGACTTCAGGCTTCCAGATTACCTGCTCAAATATCTGTGCACACTGTAGCTGCATGCACTGACATTCTGAAGGATAAAAAGTGAATTATTAGTAGCAACTTAAGTCACAACAGCAACTAAAATATGAACATGCTTTTGTGGCCCTTGTGTGAGATGAAGCAGGAGTGAGTCTGGTTCTGTGATCTGGATGGTGGTTATTTGGAGTAAGGGGAAAAAAATCATGCTGGTTCAGGATCAGGCAATCCTTGGAGTTCCGTATTTATATTTGCACGTTTAATACTGTTGTGCTTGCTCAGGGCATTGCTTTTGAAGAGGCTTGAATGATTAACAAGCTCGGGCTAGGAGACATTTGGCTGAACAGCGCTATGTCAGCTTGGAAGAAGCAGGGACAAAGGTACAGAAAGTCAAACCAAGGAGAGTTATTTGGTGTAGGGTGTCATTTGAATTAGAGTTACTCAGATAGAAGGAACTTCTGGAATTATATCCAGTCCTAGTCTAGTCCCTCAGATTTCCCCACTCAGAAGTGTTTTGTGCTGCTGCAGCTGTCTGCTTTTCAGAGTAATCAGGCAATTTTGGACACAGTTGGACAAAGACATTTTCTGGTTTATATTTCTGTAGTAGACCACATGAAATGTACATGACTTAGAGGAAAGCATGTTGTTCAGCGTTCCCTTTAAGGAAGAGAGGAAGAAAAATAATAAACCTTGTCAGTGATGAGGATTTTAAAACACTTATTTAAATTTAAAATTTTATTTAATTTAAAACACTAGATTTAACTGACAAAAAGAAGTTATTTTTAAATGTTGCCCTTTGTGAAATCCCTAGTTTTTTTCTTCAAGCTGTGTCAAGTGGCATTATAAAGTTTCCTCAGACATGAGAGGTTGTAGCAATTTCCCCCAGCTTTTCTTTTCCTTTCTATAGCAGCCCTGGGCACTGTTAGTTGTGCTCATTTTGTAGCAAAGCTTCTTGCAGTGGGAGGGAAATTGTGGGAGAGCACTTGTGGAATGAGAAAATTAAAATAACAATGGAATCATGTTGTGAGGTGCAACCTTCTGTCACTGATTCATCACGTTCCTTTACACGTGGGTGATGGTCTGCATGACTTGTACTGACCTAGTTGACTCAATCAAAGAATTTGAAATAAAATGGTACTAACAACTTTGGGGTTTCAAGGGTTATTAAAAGTTTCTACAAAAATCTTGGGCACATTGGGGTGGAAAAGAAAGGAAATAAATGTAGAAGCAGGATGTGAAAGAGGGATTCAAGAGAGAATCGTAGAATAAGCATGAATGCTGTTGAGTATTTCCAATTTTAAAAATACACATATTTATCCTAGACGAAACTGGTTAGAACTCATAATTTTAGTATGGCTTGATGTGTGAAATTTTTTACCAAGGATTAGGTTCTTAGGTTTCCTTAAACCTTAAAAGAAATTATGGGGCAATGGATACCTTTTCTCCATACCAATTAACAGCAGAAAAAAAAAGTAGGGGGGCACCTGGGATGTTGGGACTGTCAAGAGGGGATGTCATATTAACAAAAGACAACAAGCAAGCACATGGTATAGGAAAAACCCTCTGTCAGTTTGAAAACATGGTGAAACAAAGCAGCAGGAGACTACTGGTTTTGGGATATTCTTATCCTGCCTCCTTAGCATTCTGATTTTGTCCCTGTCTCTCTCAGTCCTATTACAGTGCTGTATTGGTCTGACCTCAGCAGGAGGCACAGAGAGAGGCAAAGAAGAGAGTTTACCCTTCTTTCAGAAGGGTAACAGAAGGGAGTTCTGTGAAACCACACATTCATCTGTCCCCTATAGTCTAGAGAAACCCACTGTCCACTGCACTGCAACAAACCTGCATTGGGTTGGGAAAAAAAGATGGAAATAACACTTCCCAAGTGTCCCAAAATGTGTGGGTTGGCATGGCCATACCTTGTAGTACTGGCAGAGTGGGGCTCACCCACCACCCCATACAGGCCTATTCGATGTTATGAGAGAGAGGGCAGAAGACAGGAAGAGAGAACACAGTAATAGCTGCAAGCTTTGCTCCTCTGCAGCGGCATCTGTGGTGAATAGGAGAGCTGGGCCATAGCTGGAGGCACGCAGAGAGCTGGGCAATCCAGCTCTACCGAGTGCTGCCACACTGAGATCTGTCCTCCACCTGCCTTTGTTAGCAGCCCACTTCCTCACTTCCATGAGCAAGGTAATGCCAAGTCCCGCTGTGCCTATGCACACTGGGGGTGAGGACTGAAATCCTGCAGCACTGCACAGGGCAGTGTTAGCCAGAAAAGAAAATTTGTAATTGCACCTGCCTTCCTTAAACTCCCTACTTTGCCTTGAGAAAACTGTCTGTAGAAGCTTGCACAGTACATACATGCCTGTCTCCTTGTTCAGAGAGGATGTGTAGGGAAAAATGTGGGATTTGTGGGAAAGGGGAAGGAAAACATCAGTATGACTTTACCAGCATGAGTTTAAAGGGAACAAATTTAGATTAAATACAAAAATTATTCAGGTAAGGGAGAAATGTACCTTTCACCAGACATAGACTATTGTTAGCTGCACTTAAACTCAGTTCTTAGTTTGGTTGGGACATGTGACAGCATAGAGAGATAGAGAGGTGTGTCCTGAGCTCTGTTTGTAAGGTTTCATTGCAACTACCAACATTAGATGTTTCTTCATTTTTTTTTCTTTTTTCTTTTTTTTTAAGGGAAAGGGAAACACTGTGAAAATTACTAGACTTCTAAGGAAGTGCAGCTAGTGGAATACAGTTATCAGCAGATTGCATGCTTTGATTTGGTCTGAATAAGTTAGGTGCATGGAAAAAAATTGTGATTTACAGATTTCTCTGCAGTTTGCCTCTTTTGTGAGGTTGACTCATGTGCAGCAGATTAGATTGGTTTGGAATAATCAGTCTGGAAAGAACAAGTTGCATCTTTAAATGCTCTCCCTTTAAAGAAACACTGTACAATGCACAAGTTGGAACTGAACTAAGTGTTCATTCTGAGTAAATCATTCTTGATTAGATGTACCCTTTAGTTTTGTGGATTAGTGACCCACAGAAGGATGTTTCTCTTCATACTATTTTTTGTTAAGTGACCCTTTTTTGCAAATGTAGTTCAATCTTGATTTTGCTTCACTGAGATCATTGCTGTGAGGAAGCATTTGATATCTGCAGCTCTAAGTTCTAAATTGGGCTGTCAGAGGCTCAGGCTATTGTTTTTATTCTCTGAATGTAAAACTGCACATTTAAAGCTGACCTAGTATTCTGTAACATTCATACTCTTCCCTATTCTGCATCCTTGTATAAAATGGTTTATTCCTACATACATGTACTTCAGACTTTTATACATCCTCTGGTCCTTCCGGGCATTCCCTGGCTTCCATCCTCATCTAGAATCTTTCCCTCTGTACTGAGTGGCCAAGCAATTGCATTCATTTTCCAATTTTTCTGTTGCAATGTTGATTCTTAGACAGATACATCAGGAACTATAAACAGGGGCCTCCAGGACTAAATGAACTGGTTTAACATATGGCTGAGAGCTCAGACCTTGCCAATTCCCATCCTCTACAAATCTCAACAGGGTTTTCAATTCACCAGAGGGTTTTATTCTCTCTCATCCCACTTTCAATATCATTATTCTTGGATATATCTTCATTGTCTCTGAAAATACATGTGGTCTGTTTCTATTAACAGGGGCCTTGCACCACAGGTGCCTTCCCCCACATCTGCCCTTGTGTATTTCTGTGGTGAATTGACCCTGGCTGCATGCCAGATGCCCACCAAAGCAACTCTGTCAGCTGGAAAGCTCCTTCCTCAGTTGAATAGGGAAGACAAAATATAAGGAAATTATGATGGTCAAGATAAGAGCAGGGAGAGATAATTCATTGCTCACTGTCACAGACAAAGCAGACTCAGCTCAGGGAAATCAGTCTAGTTTATCAACAATCAAATCTGGATAAGGTAATGAGAAAATCTTAAAAACAACTTATTCTCACCCCTCCCTTCTTCCTGTGCTCAACTTCACTCTCAAATCCACTACTTCCTCCGCTCCAGTGGCTCAGGGGAACCAGGACTGTGGTCAGTTCATCACATGCTATGTGTGCGGCTCTTTCCCCCTAAACGGGACAATCCTGCTCCAGCATGGGACCTGTCCTACAGGAGACAATCCTCCACAAACTGGCATGGTTCCCCCACGGGGTCACAAGTCCAGCCAAAAAACCTGCTCCAGCATGGGGTCCTCTCTCTAAGGGGACACAGGTCCTGCAAGGAGCCTGCTCAAGTGTGGGCTTCCCATGGGGTCACAGCCTCCTTCAAACATTCACCTGCTCTGGTGTGGGGTCCTGCATGGGCTGCAGGTGGATCTCTGCATTCTGTGGACCTCCAGGGGTTTTAGGGGCACACCTGCCGCTCCATGGGCTGCACAATGGGCTGCAGGGGAATCTCAGCTCTGGTGCCTCGAACACCCCCTCCCCCTCCTTCTCCACTGACCTGAAGAGTGCGTTTTTCTCTCACAGATTCTCATTCCTCTCTTCCGCTGCAATTATGCAACATTTTCCTGCCCTTTTTAACTAAATTATCCCAGAGACACTGCCAGTGTCACTGAGGGGCTCAGCTTTGGCCAATGGCAGGTCCATCTTCTCTGGCTCAGAAGGCACCCCTGTAGTCTGCCGACTACTAAAACCTTGCCATGCAAACCAAATAGAATTTGGCATGACAGAAATCTAATGAGGTATTTGAGTCTGATTTGAGTCCAGGGGTGCTGGTCAACAGCAGCTGAAAGAGAGCCAGTGTCTGTCCAGATGGCCAAGAAGGCCAATGGCATCCTGGCCTGGATCAGCAATAGTGTGGCCCGCAGGACCAGGGCAGGGATTGTCCCCCTGCACTCAGCACTGCTGAGGCCACACCTCAAACCCTGTGTTCAGTGGAGCGAGTCCAGAGAAGGGCAGTGGAGCTGGTGAAGGGTCTGGAGTTCCTTATGAGGAGCAGCTGAGGGAGCTGGGGGTGTTTCTCTTGGAGAAAAGGAGGCTCAAGGGCAACCTTATTGCTCTCTTCAACCACGCGGCAGGGGACTGTAGCGAGGTGGGGATTGGTCTCTTCTCCCAAGAAACAAGACAAGAGGAAATGGCCTCAGATTGCACCAGGGGAGGTTTAAATTGGATATTAGGAAAAAATTCTTCACTGAAAGAGTTGTCAAGTATTGGAATAGGCTGCCCGTGGAAATGGTGGAGTCACCATCCCTGGAGGTATTTGAAAGATGCATGGGTCTTAGGGGCAAGGCACATAGGGACATGGTTTAGTGGTGGACTTGGCAGTGCTGGGTTAGTGGTTGCACTAGATGGTCCTAAAAAGTTCTTTTCCAATCTAAAAGATTTTATGAGTCTATTCTATGTATTATTTTGTTATATCCTGGTTGTCTCTAAAAGAAAATAAATTGATGAGACATTTTTCTAAGACAAGATTCACCCTTTTTGCCAGAAGGTGAAAGTTCACCTTTGGATGCTAGAAACTTCATCCACAAATAACATTCATATTGTATTTGCCCATGAATGGGTTTTCCCTACTTGGAAAAAAATCTTTTCTATCTCAGTATTTTCTGAATTTATACAGTTCCTTTGTTAATGTAAAAGCTTTATTAGGGGCTCACACACTCTTAGTGTAAACACTGTAAACACTCAGTGCAAGTGAGGACCAGAGGTGTACGCTTCTATGAAACTGCCCTCTTCAGTTTTCACTTTATCAAATAAATTAAAGGTGCTTCATCTATACTTATAAGTACATCATTACTTCTAAGTGCTATATTATTATTATCGAAGTGTTCTTACACTGTCACAGAAAGACCTTGACATGCTGTAAATAACTTTGCCTCTCGCTTTGATACTACATAGACTCCTGCAATTGTGTTTATTGTCTGCAGGCATTATGGAAGCCTAATATGAAAGAACTGGAGAGCTCATACTCAAAATGAATGGATGGATATACATTCTCTTTCTATTTAAGCTGATTTGCTACCTCAAGGAATGTTTGATACATCATCTTGGGTTTTGAGACTGAAAAGGCTGAAGGGGAAAGAAGGAAAAAAAAGCCCATAAACTGAGACTTTCAGACTTTATTTTTCTTCACCACTCCTTCAGTAAAAGAAGGAGAGGCAAAGCATTATGGAGGTAGCAGCAGCTGAACTTCAAATGCTTCTTAGGTACAGGGTGGATGTTTTAATATCCACTCTCATAGAGGAAACCTTCTGATCACTGATCTTGTACTAAACTCTCATATGATTTTTTTGCTGTCTTGAGTGGGGCAAGACAGTCTGCAAAAAGAATTTTAAGTATAACAGTAATTTAGTATTTTGGTGTCCAGTACCAGAGCAAAGAGACAAATAAACAGAAGCCACACCACATAAATGACACGATAGTGGATCAAACTGCAAGATACAATAAATATTAAATTTTAATCTGTGAATAGAGTGTCTTTAGCTCTAAACAAAGTCTGTGGCAGCAGAGGAAAGAATGCTCATAAACATGAGTGTCTAACTAGGGAACAAAATAAAAAATGGACAAATACATAGCTACATCACCTTCCAAAAATGTCTGAAAACTTTTCTTGGTGAAAGAGCCTCTTCCTAGCATTGGAACTTGCATCTATTCACACAACTGCAGCCAGAGACTTGATGAAGCCTGTAAGAGCCTTTATTGTACTGCATGCTGTTTGCAAATGAGACAGATATATGGGAGAACAATGACATTATAAAATCCCTAGAAAGACAGTTTGCATTATTTCCAGCAACCAGAATTTTTTTTCAAGATATTCTATAATAATCTGTACATTATAATGGATTCACTTTCCAGCTATTGGAAAATCAGACATTTATACAGAGTGACACAAAATCCTTGAACCTGTTTCTTTCATCAGCCTTTGTAGCTATCTCTTCCTAGTAATGGCTGAGTTTCTGTTATAACCATCCCCATGTTTTAGCTTCCACATAAACCAGATGTTGAGAGAAAAACACTGAAAATAACAACAGCATTAGATGTAAGAGAAATACCCATTCTGGCTTTATATATAAAGCCATCCTCCCCACTACATCAAGAAAAGGCTACATTTACAACTGGCAGTGATTAAAATACCCAAATGGATATAGAGAGAATATGAAAGAAGTTGCTTATAGTGACTTCTAGCTGCCAGCTCTAGAATAACTTTCCAGTATAAGAATCATGTACAAAACCTCCAGGCAATTAGTTTTCTAATGAAGCTTGATACATACAAGAACAGGATTATACAGCTTCACTGCTTGTAACTGGGGGCCTGCTGATGACCTGAAGGGTCCCTTCTGGTGCTGTATCCTAATTTGCAACTAGGTTTGTTTCTTCTCAGATAGCAGAGCCAACCCAGGGCTTGAAAAGTTGGCTGGTTCAGATCTGCTTTCCTTTATCAAACAGCAGTTGCAGAATTTTTGTTGTTGCTGAGATGTGAGCCAGAAAGAAGTCCCCTTAGGAAAAAGGCCACTGTGCGTTTACTTCTGTTTTACTTACTGTCTCTGTGGGCAAAAGCTGCTCCTAGAATATTCTTTATTGAAATGTACTGATTTATTAGATTATGTATTGAATTGAAGTTTAAGAAGGATAATTAGTTTAATCCCTGTGTATCCACCTTTAAATGCTGTGCCCATTGCAAGGGTTTCTGCACATTTTGGTAACTGAGTTGCAAGCTAGAAATCATCATCAAAAATGCTGACTTTGACTTGTCACTCCAAAAGATGCCAGCAGTTTATTAGGATGTTTGTCTGAGGAAAACTGTTGCAGTGCTAGGTGTTGCTTAGCTGCTGCAGCTTTCCCTGGGAGCGCAGCGGGGGCTCCTTGGGACAAGGCAGGGATTCTCTGCCCTCCTGCAGTCCATCTCGGACTCCCCGCACCGCTGCTCCGGCTGCCAGCCTGCAACTTCAGTGATGGCAAAGGAGGTGAGAAGGCTCTCCTCATGGCACTGCAAAGGTCTTTATTCCATGCTGCCTCCCCAAAGCCTGGGGCCAGCACACGGGCTGGCCCCCAAGGCAGAGGAGAGGAGCTGTTGGCAGGCTGCTCCCAGGGGCAGAGAGAGAGAGAGAGAGAGAGAGACATGGCCTGGAGCCTCAGTTTACCTGGGTCTCAGGGGGGCGGGGAGAGCACATGGGCAAATGGTTTCAGGGCACAGGGGTGGTACATGGGCGGAGTTGGGATACAGGAACCAATAGGGAGAACTCGAGGAGTGGCCAGGACTAGGGGCGGGGGAAGGAGGGAGACCCCATGGAGAGGGCAGGAAGTGATCAGTAAGAGGGGGTACAGCGCCACAGAAAACCTCAGTGACATCATTAGAATTTGGTATCTCTCCTGCCGATTAATGTAGAGAAAAAACTTTATTTTTATGTGACTAGAGGATCATTTGCTTTCAAAAGTAAATATGTCTGAGCTGCACTGAAAGTAGCCGGAGTTTGTGGTCACATCAGACAGAAAAAAATTATGATGCTTAGAGGTATATTGATCACACTGAACAAATATCTAAAATATTGCCTTTTTCAGAGCCAAAAGTTTAATTATATACATTAATGAGGTACAAATCTCTGTTCCAAAAGACTGTAATGACTTCCCCTGTAATACCTGCTGGGGTGGTGGGTTTTTTCAGGGGATTGAATGAGGTAGAGTGCAACCCTCTGCATGGCCTTCATAGGTCTATGGAAAATAATTTCAAATTTCAATGGCAATGCACATTATATGATCACTACCACCTAGGCAATCACATTAGTTGCCATAGTAACCTCAGGTTGCATCATTAAGAATTTTAAATGTTTACAGTTGGGAAGCATAGCTTGAAACACTGGGAGAAGAGCAGGAAAGATGCAGGTTTGACCGAAGTGTACAAAGGAAACAGGGGCATGAGTGCTTTCTGTTGTGCCAAGCCTGGATAGGCAACAATGGAGGAAACCAATGGCATGGATATATCAAATGTCTTTTCTGTTTTCTTCATGGATCATTGAAACAGAGGGGGGGAAAAGCTGGGAGTTGAGAATGCAACAGCTTTCTTATTCCTCTCTTTTTCTAGGAACAAAAAAAGGAAAGGCAACATGTCCGTTTGAAACTGGTTACCGATGACCTCATTTTGCATTTTAGACGAGCTAGAAGTACATGTGTGGCTGGCTGGGGAGCCACGTCTGGCTTCTGTGGACATGGTGTTGTTTCTCAGAACCTGCTTATTCTCAGTCACAGTTTGTTTACACTGGTGTTGCTGAGTTGATTCTGATCACTAATGCATTAAACTCTCCATTAACCAAGGCATTTACACTGTTCCCTTTGCCACAGCATAATGTGGGCTAGTTAGTGTCAGGAATATCCAACTGTCATTTATAATATGCCACCTCTCCATCAAATCTCTCTTCTGCCACTAATTCACACAGGCAACTCAGCTCTTAGCAGTACATTCCATCTATACTCTAAGTGAGCAGATCCGAAGAACTAGTGATTTCTTTTTAGACATATTCCTGTTTGATCCCTCCTTCTGAAGCTCTGCTTTTCCCAGTGGTTTTGTGGTGAAGATAGGGGAATGCCAGAGGAGCTAAATGAGGAGCTGGTGTTGCAGTGTTCAGACCCTTATTCTACCCAGTCCCTTCTGGCTTTTTTATCTGTAGAACTCAGTAGTTGTTAGTTATGGACTGGCTTTGTAAAAGTATGCTGGAACTTCAGTGTTTGTCCAGGAAAACCCTGAGGGAGGTCAAATGCAGAGGGAAAGCTTCATGTTTTCATTCTCAAGTTACGTGGCAAACATGAATGTGATTATATTTGAATGCTATAATAAACACATGAAGGAATATCCAAGTTCCAAACACAATTTCTGGATGAAGTATGAACAGCTCTCATAGTTTCCCACCGCATGTCATGCAGAACGTACTTTAATTCTTCCTTTTTTCTTCTTTATTTTTATTTCTGCATCTTTTTTTTTTCTGTGTGTGTTCCGAATATCTGTCTATCGTGGTGAGTAGGAACCTCTTACCTCATCTACCCTTAAAACTTTCCACATGACAAGAGACAGCAACATCAACAGGTTAAAAGATCTCAGGCTCCACAACTGTACTGGCTATAATGAAATATCTAGTACTCAAAATATATCACTAAAATGCCTTCCACAAAGCCTCCTGATATAGCATCACCTTCTGTATCAGAAGATAAAGTGCCCTCTTGTCAAGAACAGCTGTTTCAGGTGCAGATGTCAGACTCCCATGCACTGTCTCCAGCTCACAGTAGAGGCTAAGCTCTCTAAGTGCATCAGTGTCTGCATGCCTTCAGGAAGGTTTCAGCACTATTCCAGCCTTGCTCAAGGCTGACCCTAGCCCATTAATGTAAACTAGTTTTAAGCATACTTATCTCTTGGCTTGAGCAAAACAGCTCTCACATTCTTTTAGCAACTCCCATAAAAACTGGGCACTTCTGCTAAAGATTTACGGCAAAAGATAGACCCTCCCCTGAGATATCTGCACAAGTGTTTCCTGTAACCACCACTAGTCATTTGTAGTCATTCACACAGCTGAAGTCACACTTTATTTTGATGCTTTAGGATTATAAAATATAAATTTCCACCCTTGATTTATCACTAATTTGGGATATAAAAATCTAAATGGGACATTAGACAAGCCTATTAGTGCAAAGCCTAGCTGCTAGGAAATGGCTATTAGAGATTACCTTTAAAATATATTTTACAGCAGATATGCTCATCTTGTTGTTGAATAATCAATGGCTGCACCTCTGTGTTAAATTTATTAGCATATCTACAAGGTGCAAGTGAACTTTCATTATAGAAAAATGTACTGGATGGCTATTTTCAAATTAGGAATAATCACATGGTGAGATATATTAAGCAAAATTGAATTGATATTAGCACTGATGTGTCACATACACTGCTCTTGGGTTTTGCATTAGAAAGTATATTTCCTTGATGCTGGTTGAGGTTTTTTTAAACACACTAAATTGTCTCACAAGCATATGCATTTCTATGAGTCCTAATAAATGATAAAATCTCCCCCAGTCAATGTTATTCTTGACTTTAGGTGTTTTCAAATAAACGATACACAACTTAATCAGAAAATCAGGAATTTCTTGCTATTCCTGACAGACAAACACGTATCGTGACTAAGTCAACATACTCTACCATAGGCACAAATGTGCAAGTTCACCTTTATAATTGAGGGCTTAATTGAAATTGTTTAGATTAAAGGCTGAAGAATAAAGCAATCCTGTCAATAGTTTGCTGTTCATAAGGACTAATGTTTACCACAGAAGTGTAACACACTGAATGAAAATGTGTTTCTCATCAGATTGTGCTTAAAAACTTAAAAGTGCTTATGAAGAATAGCCACATCAGTGAGTCTCTTGTCCAATTCCAACAACCCCCTAGCTTATGCACAGCATCTTCCTCTGAGTTTTCCAAGCCTTTCATGCCCAGGAATTGGATAGTGTGACTCACATGCCAGCACTCTCCTAAGCATGGTTCACAACAACCGTATCCAAAGGCCAGTGGAAAGTGGTCCTTCAGCTGGATGTGTTGAGCCCACTGCACAGGCATATGGCCTTACCCCACCCAGTGGACCCCTGGCAAGGCAGGTCTCTGGACCTGAGTCCCATGATCCATGCATTTAACAGCCTCGCCTCAGTGTCTAAATTGCCTTGGTGGCCAGACAAGAACATGTCCTTTCTGATCGCTTCAAGCAGCTTGCCCGAGGAAATATTCTAGGAGAACTCCCAGATACATTTTCACATGAATAGGCAGGAGGTTTCTTGGTGGGCTTAGTAAGCAATGACTTTGTGATGTGTGCCAGACCTGGGTCTGAAGGGATGCAAATAACTGTTGATGGTCTACACATCAGATTCCTCCTTTTTCAGTTTTGTTGTAAGGCAGTGGTTCTTTGAGGAAGTGTGGACAAGACTTCGGAGTCCACACTCTGACAGCAATCTCTGTCCCTTTCTGCTTGCAAGTCGCAACAGGAAAGCAGCAGCAAAATAGTGGCTTGTGGGATGGGTCTTTCTGGGGGTGGGAGGATATAGTGTAATATCTACATTAGTGCTATACATAGGACCTCTGAAACCCATAAGAACACCCCTTCCAGGACCCTCTGCGCGTGTTTCCTACTTGTTCAGATTGAAGCTATCTTTCTTTGGTGTTTTTCCAACATCTAGTACAATGAGATCTTACCTCATGGACCATGACCTCAGGTCTGTGGGCATGTAGCTCAAGGACACGTTGATTCTCGAGCTGAGGCTCATGCACAGTGTTGCCACTTGCACAGTGTTGTCCCGTTTCCATTTCAGGGACCAGTCCAGACAGGCTGAAGGTGCTCCATCTGGCAGGACTGTGCTTCTCAGCCTCGTATAATGACTGCCATGACATTTTCTACAGTAGTCAGTGATGATATTCTAGTTATCATAAAAAGACCTTGAATTGAGAGCATTCAAAGGACACAGTAAGGGAGTTGAGAATGCAACTAACTCCTTGTGGGCAGTGTGGTTACTGAGATAATGCTGGATACAGGATTTAGCAGGAGGCAAGCTCTGCTGGCAGTTTGTCTGGCCTATGGATGTCAGTGTCATATAGTAGGGGAAGGGAAATGTCAGAGTGTCTCAAGGAACAGGGACATTGCAGAAAACAGAGGCCTCGTGCACACACATCTGTCATGGCTGACATGAGTGCCAGGATCATGGAGAGTGACAAGGGAGAGCAAAGAGTGTTCATGGTGACCCATGCAATCAGGCTGAAGACCAGGAAGCTTCTGTAGGGGAGCATCATGTGAAGCTATGCCCCATTAATGCACAGTGGGTGTAACAGGGCACAGTGTTCTGGACTCTGAGATGTTTGGGGTACGGCAAATCATGTAGGAGAATGATGGCCTTCCAGATCTTTTTTTGTACCGGCCAAACTGTGGATGGTCTGGCAAAAGGCCATCACTGGGAGTGACCTAACAGAGAAGTATAGAGGCACCAGCAGCAGCTGAGTTCTCTGAACAGATTTGCTGTTGGGCCCTAACACAAGGACTGGAGAACTGGTTCAGTGCTCTAGCACACAGGGCACTAAAACAGATATAAAAACGCAGTGGTGGGAGAATAATTGCCATCTGAGTTATACGGCTGACCCTGCCCTGACAGGCAATCCTGAAACCATCTCAGCTTGTTCCAGGCAGGAGAACTCTTGTACTTGGCTCTACCTCAGGATGACAGTTCAATTCCCATACTTTTTTTTTTAGTCTGTTAATGAAAGTGCTTTCCTAGGGTGCAAAAAGTACAAGGCAACAGGACATAATAACATGTATTAGCAGTCTCTGATATTAATAGTACAGATTGTCACATGATATGACAGTGATTAAAGTGGGCATGGATGGAGGTCTCCCTTTCTTCTGGGAGGCACTGTTCCCCTTTGCAAACAGAAAATAAACACAGCCCTTCCAGAGCATAAATGCCAATAACTGTGAAATTTTGATTAAATAATAGATATGTGTTCAGAAGCACTTTTTATAGTATGTGATTAAGAAAGATAACTAGACATCCTTACAGCTATAATGATAATAATTACTGCAACGCATAAAGTGCAGAATATGACACTGGAAAGGCCACTATTAACCTTTCCAAGGGTTATTTTTGTTGTGTTTTTGACACTATGGACAGCAGTGTTCAGAGAACTAAATAAAACTATAGCTGTGAGAGTTCTTTCCAGGCATTCTCTGGTATGTTAAAAAGGAGGTGTAGAGGGGAGTGAAATACCTTCTATTCAAAACAGATGTTTGTTTAATACCTAGATTCCATGTAATCTTAGAAAAACTGTTTTGCTAAGACTTCTGCAACTCTTGGTAATTCAGAAAACTGACAACAGTGTTTCCCTGCTTAAAATAAGCTATAAATAACGGCTTCATACCCCAGACCAAAGGCTTTTTTACTCCTAGCAAGAAAATTTCCTGTCTCTAAAGTGCGATGTCACGTTGTCCAGCGGATCACATCCATTATCGGGTAATGCTAATCTGTGAATTCCCCATTATGACGTCTCTGTGCCTTGCAGCTCTGGTGGAGAATTACAAAGCAAACACCACTGTTCATAAAAACTGAACTGCAGTTTTAGATCTTACCAGAATTATTTGGTGTGGAAGAGCTGGGTAAATAGGTTGGGAAAAGCAGAAGAGATTGGCAGTGATGGCATCAGGTTTTCCGGTAATAAAAGGGAGAGTGGGTGAATTCCAGGAGTCTAAACATGAGTCGAAGTAGAATATGTGAACAAAAGGAGTAAGTAATATTGGTACAAATCCCCTCAAAATTCCTGCAACTGGAAAAGGGGAGTTGGCTCTGGAGCTTTGTAATTCACCTATCTATAATAGAAGCTGGTCTCTGTACATAAGTCAAGCTTGCAAACATGCCACTGATGTTCAGTTCTGCTTTCTATATGATAAAAAAGTCCCTATTAGTCAGAGTCTCCACAGTGGCAAAAATTATTTTGTATGGAGGCAAGAAGATGCCATTATTTTAAATGATGGCATTGCAATGTAATAGATGGTGTGAAAGAAGGCTATAAATTCTGGGTCACTCTCTCTCTAGAGTCCTGCAAATAACATAAGCAATCCAGTAGTCCAAGCTGCTCAGGATAGTTTTTTTTAAACACATTAATTAAATCATATTGAATTAAATTCAGCTAAGCCAAGATTTCTTCAACAATTTATTATTGAAAACACAATTAGCTGGAGGCATTTGGAGGAGTTTTGTGAAATCAAAGGCTGCACTACAACTGAGAGTAAGTTCTCCAACCATCAACTCATTAATAGAAAATGGATGTGCTGCTGCAAGGCACCAAATCAGAAGAAAAAATATGGAACTTGTTTCTGTGATTTCAAGAACAAATTCTATATGTTAAAATATTTTCAAGCTGCTGTTACCAATTCCCTAACTTCATTCTTAAAGTTGAAACTCAGACCCCTTATACCCAAAATTGTTGGTCTTTGGGGCAAATGAAGGAGTTAGTGGGTACAACTGTTGTGTTCAAATCTCTTTTGGCAACAGAATTACCCTGATTTTTCAGGATCATTTTCCTGATTCTCATTTCTCTCAATTTCACTGTCATTTCTCATGTTACTCACTTTCTATGTTGTGCTGGACGCATCAAAAATAACTGTGACTGGAATAAGGGTACGTTAGCCAAACTCAGGCCATAAGAAAGAAACCTGCTGCTCTCATCCATGCCACCCTGGGAACCATGTACTCCAGCAGCACGACTTCTCTGTGAAAGGAGCTGAGAGTTCAGTCCACAATAGCTGCTGAAAGGAGCAAATAGCAGAGGCAGCAAAATGTTCTTTAACCAGCAGAGCAGGGCCTGACATTCTCTGCAGGAGAGAGTAGCTGCATAGGCACAAAGGAAAAGCAATTTTGCACTAAATGTGTGTGGGTAGTGAGGACTGAAACCACTATATTCATGGTAAGGCTGTAAGAGTGCTCCAAATATCCATGGTCCTATGAAACTTTTGTCCTTATAGGAAGACAATTTAAACTCACCTGACCCACTAGTATCTGAACCTCATTTTTTTTCCATTCATACAGCTGAGAATGTAAAGTAAATCTTGTTTATGCAGACATGGATCCTATTTCATTTGAGGTTATGAATTGTCATCTCTGTTGCTTCCTTTCCTGTATTGCATTGAAAGCAAACGTAACAGGATTGAGGAATTTTGCCTTCCCACCTTCAGATGCTCTTAAATGAATCAACCCAGAAAAAACCCTCATGTTCAGTACTTTACTTTTAATTCCTATTGAGTTCCACTGTTAGGTTCCCCAGGAACTGTTATTCCTTTTTCACCCTTTTTTGCCCTCAAGCCCCTACGTTGGGCGCCAAAATCTGTCTTGGTTTGAAAGACAGGCATCTGTTTAAGTGAGGCAGAAACCCCCTTCCCTCCGGATTATTATAACTTTGAAATTAAGGGGCTTTCAGGCAAGGATATGAGAAATAGGAATAACAGTTCTTTACTAATTTATATATATATAAAACAAAACAAAACAATGAACAGCAATGACTATGGCAGTTATAACAGCACAGTCACCCAGTGCAGCCTTCTCGACTGCCAGGCAGCTTATCCTCTCGGAGTAGCGCTGGTCACAGCCGGNATGTTCAGTGCCCCCTCCCAGGCGGAGCATCTCACAATGGGGTGGTGAGGCACTGATGGGGCCATTAACAGAAGATGGTTTGGAGTCTGTTATCTATGAGTCTTTTGGCAAGGCACAAATGCTCCCATTAACAGAACCGAGCCCGGAGGGAGGAGGCAAAGAAACACTGCCCCACCTGGTTTCACAGCTCATGAAGATGGTAATAGAATATACTGCAACCCAGGACACACTGCTGTTTGCTTTCAGAATAGATGTACAAATGCTAATATAATTTAAGGAACTCATAAGACTGCTACTGACTTTGAGTAGGAAGTATTAAAAATCTCAGGCAGGGCCTGAAAAGGCTACATTTATTTAATTATTTTGTTGATGTGCTAAGTTCTGTTATTGAATTCCAGCTTAGCATCAGCTTTGGGGTTATGGCACTGCAGGTTTTATCCTAGTCTGATTTGCTAAGGAAATTAGAGTTAAGGTCTCTCCAAATTTGTGTTTGTAAGCTCATTCCTCTTTATGACATGGCAACTTAGTGGTCAGTGTCAAGCAAAATTACCTAAAAGATCCTATCAACTATACTAAATCTCAACGAGTTCTGTGAAAATAGTTGATCAGATGGAGGAACGATGCTCGGATTAGTGCCCTTCTATAGGAAAGGATGCAAACTGATCCCACTGGAATCGTTAGACATAAGCAAATCCAAATCAGTCAGACATTAGATGTTAATGCCGGAGAAGCTTCTATCAAAGTTTGTATCTTATTAGCTTGAGATCACTGGAAATTGATGATGTTCAACATTCTGCCTGTAAAGCTACACAAGCATACAAAGAAATTGTGGGAATTTTCTGGATTTCCTCATTTTTCTAGATTTCAGTTAAAGGTGCCTTGGGTGATAGAAGGAAACCCAAGCAAAAAGAGGGTCTGGACTAACCATGAAACAGGGCTATGTTGTACCTTTGAAAAAACTGAAACACACTGAGGAAAGCACAGAGAAAACAAAAATTTTTAAATGGCACGAGATACAGCAACCAGCTTCTGTGATGAAATTTAGGGATTTTGGCATTGTTTATAGAGTATAAGGGAGATGGAAGACATGTTTCTAGATGTGGGGAGAGATAATGGAAAGACCATTAATTTATGAAGTTGCAATAAAAAATAACAAGTACCTGCAAATGATACCTTCCTTTGAACACCACACAATCATGCCCTGCACAAATCCCTTTGTGTCATGCTTCACTGGCTACTCTGAAAACACTAAAAACTAAAAAAAACACACTAAACTTGTCGCAAGCTTGATTATTTTCAGTACTTCTCTGGCCTAATCCCTTGCTCATTTGCCCACTGGTTGCAGTCCAGCCTCATGCATATTCCAATAGGACATAATAGGATGCTCCTCCCACCAAAGAACAGATAACTTCTACTGCCGTGAGTGTGTGGGTTCCCCTCGCTGGTTTGGCTTATGCTGTGGTGCCACATGGGAATCTCTAACACACTTAATTCTCAGGTTAGGAGGGCTTATCTCATTTAACCAGCCCCCTGCTACTACCCAGCGTTCTGGGTACTTCCCTGTAATTTATACATGGAATGAGGATGACGCAGGTGAAGACAGGAAGATCTGAATGTATAGGTCCTGTTACAAAGCAAGAGAAAGGGACATGATAACCTTTAAAAGTCCTGCAGAAACAAGCGGTCCTATGGAATGCACCATGGTTTTGGAAAGGTATGAATTACGTAGTTTAGCAAACATACATACACGTAACTTATTTTGCAATCACTGGTGGTGATGATTACGTTATGCACTTACGGAACGGCCCTCACCAAATCATCCATGCCTGTTTGCAGAGGTGCCTCACAGCCTTCAAATGATACAAGCCACATTTAGGAGCCAGCTGAAGTAAGCTGAACCAACTGGATATATGGCAAGGATTGGTTCCAGAGCTCTTCTGAATTTCACTGCTCACACACCCATAAGGTGCCTGACAAAGCATTTTTTGATATTTCACAATGAATGCATCACTTTTCACTGATACAATAAGCACACGGAAACTGCTCTGATCTCTGAGAGCGAAACATCCAATAAGCAGTTAAGAAACTTGAAAGAGCACATCTACAAACTTTAGGCAGCCCCATAAAAAGCAAAGTCTGAGCAATAAAGAGCAAAAATTAGCCTGGAATTATTTTCATGTTCTCACTGGTCTCAATTCTGACCCCCTGGAAGCTGCTAGAAATATTGTCACTGGCACTACTGAAATATGAGGAGACTTCAAGCTGCTCTCGAAATATTACTACTGATTTCCTGATGTGAACTCCCTGACTTCACAGGCAGCAGTGGAATTTGGTCATGTGTGTTTAAGCTGCATTTAAAATTTCTAAACGTGAGATACATCTGAAAAACAATACACACGCACATGCATGTACATATAGGTATGTATCTCAATTAGGAATGCAAAAATTTGCTTTTTGGCAAAGTGAAGCATGGTGAGACTTTTCTGTCTCCTTTATCAAATTATAAAATGTCCACATGAAATATATCAGTTTACGCCAGGATGTGGTGTTTCCAAGATACTATACCGCTGTTTTCCCTGGATGGAAAATGGGGTGGAACAGCAGCCATCCCTATTTTGCTACACCTCAGGTCAAATTTCAAACCCTGAAAGTGTGTTGTGCTGAGAGTATTGTTGTTGGTAAGACAGCTGTAACAGTATTTCCATGTTAGTGGAAAAGTTTTGTGTTGTCTAGTTCCAGAAGTTTAAGACCTCAAGATCCAAATAACCAGATGGGCACTATTATGTATCAAGCCTGTGCATGACATGTAAAAGAATTTGGGCAATATTTTCTTGCTAGAAAAGTGTTGTGGTTTAACCCCAGCTGGAAAAAAATGCATCACACAGATGCTTGCTCACCTACCCCCATCCTACTGGGAAGAAGAGTAAAAGTGTGAAAACTCAGGGATTGAAATAAGAGCAGTTAAAGAATAGAAATAAATAGTTATAATAGCAATAATAACAATATTAATAATAATAACAATTGAATTATTCAATATTATAAAATAATAATATAATGGATAATAAAATAATAATAATGAAAAGGAAAATAACATAGAGAGAAATAAAACCCAAGAAAGACAAGTGATGCAAATGAAAACAATTGGTCATCACCAAGAGGCTGATGACAGACCCCAAGCAGTAGCCCCCAGCCAATAATCCCCTTAGTTCCATTGCTGAGCATGGCATCATTTGGTATGGGACATTCTTTTGGTCAGTTGGGGTCAGCTGCCCCAGCTGTGTCCCTCCTAAATCCTTGTGCACCCCTAGCCCACTTGCTGGTAGGGTGGGATGAGAGGGAGAAAAGTCCTTGGCTCTGTGCAAGCTCTGCTCAGAGAGAACTAAAACATCCCCGTATTATCTACAGTTTCCAGCACAAATCCATAGCACATGCCAGCTACTGAGAAGAAAATTAACTCTACCTCAGCCAAAACCATCACAAAAAGCAGCCTAAATTTCACAACTCCCTTTTGTGAACTCCGACAAAATTGTTAAAAAATTATATTGTTGTAAAAAAGACTATAATTGTTCATGACTTGTGAGCTTGCCAACTTTAGGTCCCAAAGTCATTGATAGGACACCTGTCCTGCACAGCAGCAGCCACAGCACCCCAAGCTGCACAGCTGCTCTGATATCCGTACTTCCTTTTTCGCCCAACACACTCTTACCAGGACACCTTGCTCATGTGCTCAGAGGTTAGATGTCGTGATATTAGACAGGATTTTTCTAATACATGTACAAGATATATTTCCTATTATATAGAGGAGAGTATAAACACTCTCCCTTATGTTCATGGTTTGCATTTCTAATAGTAGACAGTAAGTACTGCCTGGGTGTATTGACGTAGCTTTTTAACAAAACCGGAACTGAAAACCTTCTGACCTGAACCACAGTTTTGGAGTTAGTTTGGATACAGACAGACCCCCAGAGCACTTGGGTGCTTGCTTAGAACAGTCCTGGACACTTGACTGTGTGAGATTCCAAAAATATCTCATAGCATCAAACTGACTTAAAATTTCCATTGGGGACCTACTTCTCCCTTGTCTAGGAAATTCGTAACAAAACAACAACATCAACAACAACAAAACCCTGCCCAAAAAAAGTCCTGCAGGGATGACTAAGTTGCAGTAGTTCTCCCAGAGGTATAATGTATACAAATCAAATCAAAATATAAATCATTCCACCCTGTTGTGGGGTTTATGCACAGTTTCTTTTAATAAAATATGCAAATATTTTGCAGTAAATTGATTTCCCAGTTTCAGTTCTCTTATCTCCATATTTATTATTCATGATTCTTCTACTCCCCTACTTGAGCAGATAAAAAAAAAAAAAAAAGAGGGGGAAAAAGCTGTGTAGGGTTCACTTGCTTTTAGGAACTAGCTTTATTATTGTTATTATTAGCACCATTTTATACTCCTAGGAGTGAAAGATAAATGTAGATATTACTTCTAATCTCAACTAAAGCTAAGAGGTAATACAATGACACTCTTTAATGCAAATCACTGCAATAAATGACTACATAGCCCAAGTGTTCTGCTGCATTACAAATTGTAATGAAAGTTTGAATTGCTGAGCAAAATGACTGTTGTTTAACCTGTGACCAAGCTGGATAGTATCATTCTGTTGTTAAAGGTGTACACACCATGACTGTATGGGAAATAAACCCAAATATTTCAGATATCTAAAGCTGTTGCTAAAGAGACTTTCTGGTAAAAAAAAAAAAGTAAATTTCTGGTCAGTTTTCTATTGCATTAGGTGATGTATGCAATTGCTGTTTTCCATCGCTCTGTGGTTAACTATTTCTGCAGCCGAGAATCAAAACTGATCGAACGGGGGTGCACCATTCCGGTTGCTGGTGCTGGAGGTTTCTGTGGGGATAAAGGACAGAGAGATAGGGAGTCAGCAAAGATCAGGGCAGCAGAGCAGGCACAGCTTGCCTCATGCCAGGAGAAGGTCAAAGACAAAGTCAAGCAAAGGGAGAATGAGACTCCAAAACCAAACGAATGTTGGGTTTCACTCCTGTGTAGAGAAGATTCTATCACAGTGCAGGTATAAATTATTGCAAGCATATGCTCCAAGTAAGTTCCGTTTTCCTGCTACTTTCAATTTAATTAGGTATAATGATTTCTTTCCATTAAGATCCTCAGTGGATTACAGGTCTCATTTTTAAAAATGTGTCTGTGATTTAGCAATCCAATTGTTTTTTGAAGGATTTAAAAGTTTTATGCCTTTACAAATGAAGACTCAGACCTGTAAATATTCCAATAGGAATTACAGTTGAGTAACAAACCCTAGAGGAAAAGAAAAAATTTTTACAGGTATTCTAGGTTTGTTGGACTGGCTGAAGAACTAAACTACATTTTGTTCTGATAGTGCATTGCTTTACAGGAGTTTGGGTAACTATAACCATGAGTTTTGATCTTCACAGAAACAACATTTTCATCTAAAAATTCCTCGGAAGAAAAATTCCCAACAAGACCCTAAGGTGGGCTATTTGTGAGAAGAGGGTTCTGCAAGGTTTGGCCCAGAGCGCTGAAGATCAAATTCTCTCTCAAGTCGAAGAAATTGTGTCAGCACAGAATCTGGCCTTAGGTATAAGCAGCAAAAAGAGACTGCATTGCAACTGCATTGGCATTGCAAATCAGATGGGGAAAGAAGGAAAATTCACAGAAAGACCGTAGACTTCTTTGTAATTATTCCATTTCTTCTCTGCTTAAAAAAAAAAAAAAAAGATTTGGTTTGTCTCTGCACTTCAGCATCAGCTTTCGCCTGGCATAAATCCATGCTTTAAATGGAATGGCATCATTAAGCTAACATGATGACGTGAAAAGTTGCACTCCTATCTCCAGAAAAGGCTTGCAGGTTTATTCAACAGTAGAATAATCCTCTTTGTAGGCTGAAAACAAGTTATTTTGTGTAGGCAGGTTTTTTGATGTTTACTTTCTTGACAAGCAAATAAAATGATTTTTCATCAGAGAACCTGACACATTATTAGAAATTATGATTTGCCATCTGCTTTTTCTCTTCAGTCTCACTCATAATGCTCCCAAGGTTTAACTTCTCTGCATTGGTGCACACCAGGACCTAAAGCAGAGGTCGGGCATGGCAATGGGTTGAGGAGGAAGGGGCTCCATACTGATGGATTTCTAACTGCAGTCAACTATTACTCACTGCTGCTTGGTTACATCCAGTACAGTACTTTTTTATTATTATTTTATTAAGATGTAAATTAAATCTAAAAAACTCTGAGGAAGAAAAGTCTGCTTGAAAAAGTTTGTTCATGTTGCAGAGTATTATCTGTAAGTCCTCCAGCTAGGCTAAAAGCCTATCCCACTGCTCCTTGGGATTTCTAGTGAATTAATAATGTCACTGATGAATATTCAAAAGTAGGCAGCTATTGTGCCTCCAAGCACATAATTAATTATTCATTACACATTTTTATTCACTGAATTAAAAAACACAGGGTGCTCTGGGAAATGAAGTGTAGTTCACTGCAGGGGCATGAAATTCTACACTGCCCCTTTAAGGATTATTACTCTGTATTTATAGTTGCCAGGGCAACATAAATGCCGGGCAATTAGATCATGGGTTGTCCCCGAAGACTGATGGGATAATAAGCAGTAGTCAAGTATTAAGTTGACCCAGTAAATGTCCCACATGAATAAACCTGAGCTAGGACCACAGCTGGCATCTTTCAAATAAAACTTTTACATTAATATAGTTTAAAAGGTGCATTTATCCAGGAATTGAGCAGGCATCCATAGTGGGAAGGCTGCAGAGAGGACTAATACCACTTCCCGGTGGTGGTCCACAGGCTTTGTTCCTCAGGCCGGGCTTTGTGCAAAGTTAGGAGCATATTCAGCCTCTAAAAAGCTCAGAAGTGGGGGCAGCCCCACATTTATCCCCTAAGAGCCAATGTTCTGTGTTGATGGAAGGTATTTTTTTTCACTACTTATTCTGCAAAACTCACCAGCAGGGGAGAAAACCAGTTTGGTTCTGAGCTTTAAAAAACAGGTATTAAAATTTGACAAAAAAAAACCCAAAAAAACCAACCCTACAACTGTTTAACAGGGTATGATTTTGCCTTAAAAACAGTTTAACAGAAACATAGCATCAAGATAACCCCTGTAAATTATTACCTGTGAGATGTGTTACTGAGGGCATTTTCCAGACAGTAAAGCACAATCCAAAAATATGAAATGAAAAGGATCAGGGAGGTTTCCCCAAACTATTTCTTTTTTTCCTTGTTTTTTTGCAAATACAAGCTTCAAATTCTTACTGGCTACTGGCCATCTGTTTTTTCACTGAATTAATTTTCTGTGAATCCTTCTCCACGAGCTCAAAAATTTATCTTTCTCTCAAAACTATTTTCAAGTTAAAAAAAGAACACAAACTGTGGAGAACCCACACATATATATTATTCAATTTTTTTCCCCATTAATACTTCTAATATTAATATTTTTTTAAAAATAATTCTTTCCACTATCCCCACTGGTGACACTAGGTGATGGTTTTATTGTGCTTTTAGATCACTAATTTTGTAGAGGAAAATGGGAAATCATAGCTTATCTCTGCCTGCAGACACTTGGCCATGCTAAAGCATGAAATAGTTCTCAGTTAGAGATATAGTAATGCTTTCTATAGTTTTGTAATACAGGGGGAAAAGAAAACAATTCCCAGGAAATATTATCCATCCCTCAGTGTAAGAGAAAAAACACATAAAAAACACATCTTATCAGTGAGTGTGTGTGTGCATAGATTTATCCTAACATATAGATACACATCATACTGCCCCAGACAGCTGAATGCATTTGCTCATTCATTAAAGTTATGCTTATATATAATGAAATTACTAGCTTTGTAAAGAAAATATTTTGAGGAAGAAAGCAAGTGCTTAGACACAATTTTTCTATGATAATATTATTCATCATGGCTTTCAGTGGGCTACACTTTTTTACACTTAATTATTTGGGGCATAATTCTGGCTGGCAAGCAGAGAAGTTGACCTTTCCCCTAAAGGAGAAAAGGATGGACACCGTAAAGAGCCTGCTTGGTCAGGTGCTGGACAATGTGAGTTTGAGACATAGGACTTACATGCTTAAAGTTAAGCATGCGCCTAATTATTTTTATGGGACCAGATCCTGAGAGCTGAACGGCTGATCAGATCCCTCAGCCTGGTCACAGGTATGGGTCACTATTGGGGTGGATGAGCTGGCAGCGGTAGAAGCTGGGATGCCAGAAAACCCTGGTCCAGGAGATCCCCTGCGCTGGTGGGTCAGCTCAGAGAACAAATAAGCTCCCCCTGCTCAGGTTACAGGGAAAGACTTCTTCTCCCATCAGGCAGTACCTGTCTGGTACCTGGTCCCCCACTCCACCCCTTCCCTCTCCCCATTGGTTGTTGTATCCCTCTGCCTTCCCCCTGCCCCTTGCCCCCAGGTAAGTGGTCGCTGGTGTTCTGCCAGCCCCCTTTCTGTTACCCCTTATAAGCTTGTACACGAGGCCTGCTCGCTCTCTTTGCCTCTGGACCCTTCAGAATAAACCTTTGGGAACCCCTGCGGAGAGCCCTCCACGCTCCTTGCTCCTGGTAACGCCTGAGCTATCCTGGCCTGGGTGCGGGGCTGTGTCTCGGTGCCAACCATCGGCACAGGGGCTGGAAGTCGGCCTGCGAGGTGCCGAGCTGCACCCCCAGGGCATCCCTTGCAGGGGATGCTTTCGGGTTAAAGCGGCGATTTCAGCCACCCCACAGCACCCCGCATCAGGTCACCTCTGTCATTTGGGATGGGAACATCATTCTCATGTGCTCAGGAGGGAATTTGCTCAGGAGATGTAGCAGGATTGCCCCTCAGCATAGCCAAAACCCCTGAGTTGCAGGTTCAGGACACACATTCAAGGACATTCACCCTGTCAGGGCTCCCCTCCACCGCATAACAAATCTGCGGGGATAGCAAACCCTAGGATATCACCTCTGCTGCTTTTAATACTTACTGTTGAGTGCTGTGTGTATTTCTCAATGACAAGTCAAAAGGTACGTGGGAATATTTCTAGGTACAAAATATATTCATTTTCAGACTTATAAATATGGATGTGGTTATATTTTATATATGTGTGTACAGACACTAAAATGGAAAATGTCTAGTGCAAATTAATTCGTTTGCATTTGTGGATTTGAAATATCAGCAAAATATCATTTCTAGCAATTATTTTTAGCTACAGGTAAATGATAGAGGACTGGCTGCTTCAGCAGCTTGTATCTGTTTATTAATTACAAGAATGCAAAAAATTGACAAAAACAATTGAGATTTCTTTCATGGCATTGTGAATCTCAGGACAATACCATGCAGAATTAATCAGTAATTCTCCACTTGGACGTAGTCCATGAGAAACCTGACAAAAATCAACTGCAATGGATGCTTCTGCAGCATTCTGGTCTGGCCTGCCATTGCAGGAACATAAAAAGTTCATGGGGAATGTCTGTCTTACTTAATAGTTAGAAAAATAAGGAACTGTCCTAGTCTGCAAGACCTAGCAATAAAAACAGCATGATCAAATAGAGATGTTGATTTTGCTGGAAGGAACACACTATCCAAAGTTCAAAGTAGGCTCATGTGGAGATAATCAATCACTATACTAATAGCAGCACCAAAGAGATGTGATTCACAAGGCTGCAGCTTTAGCCAGAGAAGTCATAATGAGTGATCTCCCAAAAGTTATATCTTAGCCTCATGACCTGGCAGATCTCACCCCAAAGTCCCAACGAGTTCAGCCCCACACAACGAGACATTTTCACCAGTGTTTCTAGATCTCGTCAAAGAAAGGATGGGTTTTGTGGATATAACTTCACTTCTGGTGAGACACATAGATGGGCATTGAGTTCCCTTGGTAACATTCAGCTCAAGACAAATTCCTTGGCATTCACACTTCCTGCATCAGAAAGGATATCCTCTTTCAAAGCTGATATATCCATTCTATGGTCCTCCTCCCACAGCAGTGTACCTGTATCTGTGGCAAAGTAAATGTTTATAATGCAAAAAATGTGACAAGCTCATTGAGGAAACAAGGAGCCTCCTTTGTTTTACGTCACTGGCTTTCCTGGTGATTTGTCACTAAGTTTGTCAGCTGTATGACACCTGGAGCAAAAGCTCCTTCAGATAGTCAGGTTGTCTTTGGTCTCTCTAGGATGTACTGGGCACACATGAAGAGCTCTATATCAGGGCTAAAAGGAGAGGAACAACACTATCAAATTAACACAGTATTGAAATTTCTAGTACTCACCTTTTTTTCCTAGAAGAGGAAAATTGCTCACACTAACTGGAAATGCCTGTGTAGTAAGACATCAGGTCTTAAAATCAACAAAAGTGACTGGCTTTTTAGCCACAGATATCACACAGAAGCCAAAGGTATATTTAGTGACAACACAAACACTGTAGATGTGCTTCCACCAGTTGTGACTCTTGGTCACTCAGTGATCAGAAGATCCACTTCAATGGCACCAGCATCTGAACTGATTAGCTCTCGGTGGCACAGTGCTGATAGAGCTGGAACCTTTGCAAGGTGCTGCACTTCACAGTGTGGGTACAGGGGAACACCTGGAGATACCAGCCCCATATGCCACTGTGCAGCGCCGACCTAACTCAAAGGATTAAAGGTCAAGGAAGAGAGAAGTGACAAAGCCAGGATGGGAAACACAGATTTCATGAATTCTCATCCTGTGTTTAATCCCTCTGTTCCTTCAAAGAGCTCAGGAATTTAACCGGACAGGTTATTGTGGGGCGATGTGTGGGCAGATTTGCTCCATTGAAGACATTCTTGATTTACAAAGGAGGAGTTAACACTGAGAAAATCACGTCCCACAGTCACTGTGTTATATGGGTTAAAGCAAAAATTGTTTTGGAGATGCACATTTACCTTCTAGGGATCCACAGTGCAGCAGGATAGAAAGAACAGGAGAAAAGACTGAACTAAGAGAAGGGTAAATTGTGCTCTACTAAAACAACAGTACAAAAATTATCAGGAAGGCATATCTGTATTCCAGGCAACCTAGAGCAGTCAACTTAGTTCATATAGTTCATCAGGAGCACTTGATGAAATATTCTACTGAAGTGTCTATTATATGATTTAACAGATGTGGTTACGTACAATCTTATGTCTAAATATATAGAGATATATGTGTGCATGTATCTCTATATGTATATTGAGAGGTTAATAAAAGACATTTTTAACAGTCTGTTTCAAGCAATGCATCTATCTTAGACACTAGCAAAATGAAGGGGGAGAGAAGAAAAGAATGGGAAAAGAAATTTTTCTCTCCCTCAACTCCCAATCTTTAATTACAATACACAGGTAAATAAGGAGACAGGCAGACAAGTAGGCAGAAGGGCACGGATAAAAGGGCATGTATGTTCAAAGGAAACATAATTACCTGCTATTCCCTTGCTCTCTGGAAAAAAGTTCAGAGTTTCAATACTGACAGTAGCTAAAAATTGATCCATAGAAAAATGTTCACTTCACTAGAGGCTGCAAAAGAGCCTTAGCAACTGACACAGAGGAAAGTTGTTTTGAATTCCTTCAGGCAGGTTGGAAGGCAGCTCTGACTTGAATAACGCAAGAGGCCTTTGAGGCATACAGATGCCCTCCTTTCTGAAAAGTTTTTCTTGGAAAGCAAACTTCCTCCTCTCAACTCACGCTTGGCAGAGAGGATTGCAGTCCAGACTTGCTGTGCACATTATTTCTTTCAAGTATCAGTGGACACAGCTCAACAAAAGTTAATAGCTCTTTACTGCTTAGAGCTTTTTATATCAAACACGAGTAATCACCCAGTCTGCCCCTTCCCTCCTTCAATTCTTCTTAATCTCTATTTCCTGGCTATCTTAGCTAAATTGTCCTTCTCTTCTCCCCCTTCAGACAAATTCAGCCTGAGAAAATTAAATATTTATTCCTTTCCAAGACCTGTCCCCATGTAATGTGAAGGATGCAAGCCCATCTGGAGTAGAGCAGACAACAGACTTTCATCTCTGCAGTGTAACATGTGATATTAGTCATTCTGTCCCCTCCCTCTAAATCTCTCTTTGGAGCAGGGAATAGCTCTTTCCCCATGTTTCAACAACACCCAGCAAGATGAAATCCCAACCGAGTCTTTGGGTGTATTTTGAAAACTCCGTTAGCTGGATTGGTGGACCCAAGGCTGGGACAGAATGTGCAGTCAGCAGGGCTCTGCTAGCTCTGCGTGTGCTCCTACTGCTCCTCCTCTGCTCCAGCTCAGTACTAAGCTTCTCCTACCAGTTTTCAGTGTTCGGGGACTACTTCTACTAGGCAGTGTTAGAGGTTCTTCTCTGTCATCATCTTCAGCCATGTCCATATTTTCTTTAGAGCAATAATTAAAACAACATATTCAGCAGCTGGGTTATTTTTTTCCCTAGATTTAATCTGTTCAGGCTCTGATTTACATATTAAAAGCACTAATTAGCCCCTCAGAGTGTCTGAGCACGGATAGTGCAATAACTGGTCATGTAGTCACTAGAGACCACTCCCTAGTGCTTTTGGTAAGATCTCATATATATAGCCTCAGTCTCTGGATGGCAGGAATGGCCATGTGTAGAGGGTTGTCTGCTTTGTTTCACAGCATTGAGGGACTGTAGTGCGGATTGCTTCATTCTTGCATTTTTTCTTCTCTTTGAAGTGTTGTGTTTGATCTGTCTGCTTGTCTGTCAGGTTTTCCCCCTCCCCCATTCCCCATTGCGTCATGTGCAAGAGCCTTCGAGAGGATGGACTGCCTTTGGCCAATGCTGGTGCAGAAAATTCCAATCCAATCAAAGGCACAATGGCCTTTTCTCTCAGCTTTGATGCAGCATTTAAATAAACAAGAACTGTGCTTTCAAAAAGAAAAAAAATTCAATAACCCCCTGAGCCATTCTTCTGGCTAAGGATATTCGAAGGAATCGTTTAATTTTCTTTGCATGTTTAGAAGTCACCTACAAAATTGCTCAGTGGTCTGGAAGCAATGTTGCATAGCCTCAGGTGAGAGGCCTGAGACTGAATCCTGATTGAGCCTGTTTCCAGAGCTGCCATAATCTATGAAGCCTCCAGGGTGGGAAGAAAGACTCTCCAAACCCAACTAACAGAGTTTTGATACTCAGCTTCATCCTGGAAACGTGTAAAGGCAAGACAAGCACCTCACCCCCAGCAATCACTGTGAATACCCCATGTTTTTGGAAGATGCAGAAGGTCTCATTACTCTGGAAAAGGTACAGGGCTTGTTTCCTCACATGAGATGCTGCGACATGAATGTGATGCTTTTTGCTTGGGCGTTGGGAGCTGGTATCACCACACAGCACTGAACTGCAGTGCCTTATGGCACCTGGGCCCTTGGAGGGATATTTACACTGCGTTTCATTGGTAAATTCCTTTGGGAAACACAACAGAGCAATTGGGAACTAGTCAAGGGCACTTCCCCCTCTTCTGAAGAAGCTGTGCCACGGATCAAAGTTTTGTTTCGAAACAAGGCTAGGGAGGAAGCAAGAACGAACAACCTAAATCAGTGCCAAGGGGCTCAAGAGGTGATGAACTTCTCCCCATTGCTCCACTCATGCATCTTAAATAATCTTACATGAATATCCTAACTCCATCACCAGGCAAACCAGGCAAATGATTTTCAGAGCAAGGAACACTTGAACATCAGTTCAAGCAAGGCTTAGAAAATCATAGAACCATTAAGGTTGTAAAAGACCTCTAAGATCATTGAGTCCAACTAGGAAAGGGATTACTGGACAATATTGTCCTTGCTCTCTTTGCTAGCTGACCAGAAAAAACCAGTGTTACTGTTGTGGTCCCCTAAAGCAGTTAAGTCAATGTGAATGGGGCTCCTGGGTACTAGAGCCACGCAGTGCTCAGCACAGCAGTGTTACAAGCCAGGGGAAGTGGGTGTTTAGGTAGATGGAAACAAGCCTGGGAAGAAGAGAACAGGAAAAATGAGTGTTCCTTGAAGTTGTTGTCCTGAATGAAACTTAGGGCTGTGATTCAAGTAATGATTTTTGTGCAATTATGTTTCTTTGCCTAAAAGAGCCTAAGGCCTACGAGGAGTTGCAATGCCATAGAGAAAAGATGCAGATGGCATCTACATAAGTACCAGAGGGTTTGGCCAAAAACCAAGGGGAAATTGTCTTGGATGTGCCACCATCTTTGCTAACTATTTGCTCCATAACAACACTATACTTTTCCAAGACTCCCATTTCAGAACAGGTTTTTTTAAAAGCTTGAATTCCGCTGTTACCAGGAGCCAAAGCTGCAAGAGAGCCCAGGAGACTGTAAAACTATAGCTTCTAAAACTGTTGACTTCTCTTCAAGTTAAAGAGAGGAAATCACAGAGTGGGATGTAGGTCTGGTGACACAAGTGTGTAAACCACTTCCGACAGAGGCAGATACCCCTGACATATTTAGAAACTTCATGCGAAGAAAATGAGGCAACAAAATTCGTTTGATTTAAACTATAGGTTCCCTGAGGCTGTCAGAACAGACCCTCTGTCTACTGAGGGGAGGGAGCTGCTTGACTAATGCCAGCTCTTGTGAGATGCCTCTCCAACCTTTAAATGGGTTGGGAATGCTCACAGACGCACTATTCTGATTAGTAGCTTTGAAATTACAACTGCTTGTGCAAATGCCATCATCCACAGTGTGTGCCTCAGTGATTTCAGTAAGAAAGTCCCAGTCACAGCTGGCCATAGCCCACAAAGAAGAAGAACATGACTGTATTCAGGAACTCCTCCTTCAGGACAGAGCAAATATTGTCTTGGATAGATGAGAGCTGGTGAGGGTTTTCCAAGAAAAACCTACAGTTTTGCTGTCAAATCCTTGTAAAACAATAGCTCAGAGACCTCTAGAGGAGAGAAGACCTTCAGTCCTCAAAGGGCATAATTTCTTATTCAAATTTCCTTTTAAAGAATATCTTAAGAATTGCTTGTCAGTTCCTCTGATAATCCAGGCAGCTAATTTTTCCCAGACTTCTCAATAACTGAAGCCATATGTTTATTTTTGATACAAGTTATATTGAATTAAAAGATTTCTCAAGAAACATAATTATTGCCAATATTTACTGTTAACTAGAGAACAGCTGAAAGTTAGAGCTTTTAGTATGTGCATTCAGTTTGTATTGGTGTGCTAGAGTAGTAGGTTGGAGGGTTCTGTCTAGCCAATGCCATTTGCTGGTGTAAAAACTCCAGGAAGCAGAATCACAGAATCATAGAATGGTTTGGGTTGGAAGGGACTTGAAAGATTATCTACTTCCAATCCCACTGCCATAGGCAAAGACACCTTTCACTAGACCAGGTTGCTCAGGGCCCCAACCAATAATAAGACAATTTAAAAGAAAAAAAGCACCTTTGTGCTTCTCTGATGCACCTGCCTTAGAAGCTCATGGTCTCATGCCTCCTCTTTTCTCTCCTTCTCTCATGCTTTTATCACCTCCAGCTATCAAATGAGATATAACCTCCACCTGCAGCCCACTTAAATAACTTCTCCATTTCTTCCCTGCTCTTTAGATCTTTCTGCTGTCATCCTACCAATATCTTCTCTTCTTCCCTCCGATTTCCCACACAGAATACATCTGGACTTCCTCTTGTTTCTCTGTATCAAGTCTTTGCAATCTCAGTGTTCATTTTCAGTGCCCAGACGCTTTGTGAGACTCAGTATTTTATGCCCAGCCTTTTTTTTTTTTTGCAGTCCTCATAAAAGCTGGACTTTGGGAGACAATGAAATTGACAGAAAAGCATGTTCTATTTCCCATTGCCAAGGTGTCACAGCGAGCTCTCCTTTTGTGCTGTGTATCAGGTCATCATTCTTGGGGTACTGTTGTCTGTAAGCACATTATGGATGTGTAACTTTGAGAGGGGTAGAGGACAGTGGCTCATTAAAAGCTTCTGTGGTGCCCAGTACAGAAGTAGCAGTCATCAAGTTTCTCTTTATAGCCATCCTTTCAGTTTTCCTAAACTGGCAAAGCCAAACTCAGCTGCCACCATCAAAGCCACACAAATTCTTGCCTTAAAACACAATGGTGTAAATTCTCAGCTGACTCCCAAGCTGCATCCATCAGACTCACTGCAAAGTACCTACATCAGCCACCACCATCTTGGCAGAGCTGGCCTGACTGTGATGTTTGTGGTCAAGTAAGACCAGCTGAGCATCCTGTGATGTGAACTGTGCTGGGAATATTTCCCCAGCAAATCAGCTCTATAGTCTCACAGCCTTCTCTAGATCTCCAGAACTGTTTCTCCCTGAAATTTTCTTTGCTGTGTTAATGGAAGTCCATGTGCATCCAAAGTTGGGATAAGTAAGACCTCAAGTCCCATCACCTGTTTGTAGTCTCATCCTGAAGAATGCAAGGCTTTCCTTCAACTGCTTACTGCAGTTACATGCAGAATATGTGGGATTTGCTTAAAATAAACTTGGGCTTAACCACTACCACTGCTAATTGCTGGTTAAAACACAGCCTTGTGCTGATGACCAGGGAGAGTATCCTTTTCTGCATGCTGTGCAGGCCTATTTCAAGGTCTGCAGTCTGGATTGTGCTCATCAGTGAGCTCACAGTATATCTCTTACCAAGCAGGCCAAAGTCCACATTGACACATTTTGGTAACAGAAAGATGTTGCTGAAAATAATTGGGCCTGGCAGCACTTAATTGTTTTCCAAAACCAGTCCATTAGTTCCAAAGCTCACTGAGTGTTTGGTTGCTCTGTAAACCAGCCACATGTCTAGATATTGTGCCCAATTCATCTGGAATGAGTTTGATTTAACAGTGTGTATTTGCAACAAGCTGCTTCTGTTAAAAAAAAAAAATCCTTTGTTTCATCCCAGTTACACCTTCTTCCCTTTCTCTCAGCTGTGTGGCTGCCAGTGCCCACAGGTATTCCTCAGGGATGTGGCAGGAGACAACAGAATAACTGGCTTCTTGACAAGGGAGAGGTGGGTTGCCAACTGCTACCCATTGACTGGAGTGTGTGCTTGGCTCTGGGAGGCAAACACTGCTGCAATATGCTCTCTCTGGAGAAATCCATCCTCAAAAATCATGACTTTTGCTGAAATATGCAGAGATCTCACTACGGTTTTAAGGCATGCAAGTTGAGCACCAGAAGAACCTGATAAAAATTATGCATTTAAGTTGCTGGAAACAGTAATATTGTGCATCCCCCCAATACCATTTCTGCAGGTTTTGAGTTGGTTTTCTCTGCACTGAACCCCCGATCACCAAAAACTGCACAGACAAGGCAGATCCAGGGTCCAGGTGGACGCTGTCTCCTGCTTGGATTTAAAACATGCTCTCCTCGGAGGAATTAAGATTCTCCATTCAAACAAGTTTGCAGAGATGTGGCAATGCAGCCCTTTTACTGTTGCTCTGCTGGATGCTTCCCGCCCGTAAGTTCAGTCATCCTAAATCAGTTCTGTTAGCATTACACATCCACACAGACTCAAGATGTGCAAACAGGCACATCCTCTCTATCTTGGAACATGGAATTAATGGTGTTAGAGGTGTCTGATTTAGTCTAGTGACCACAGTCATTAGGCCATGGGTAGCACAGATACCCTGATGCAACTGCAGCCACTCAACTGGAAGTAGAGAAATCCAAGCTAGTTACTACCTCGAGTCATTTCTCTAAGAGGTGCTTATGGTTACAGTGATTCCTAATAGCCTCCAGCATTAAAACAGACAGAATTTGCCTACATGAAAGAGGTTGAAGAACACCAAAACACAAACACTGGGTAGCATTCCTGCATCTCAAGTGCACTATGTTTCAGCAGCAGGGATGCACAGGCTTTACTCATCCTTGTTCTCTATGACCTTGACAACAAAATAGAGGAAACTAGGTTTAGTTTCTCACTCAAGAGGATGCTAAATTCATTTTTCCCCAGCCTACTTCACCTTGCACTTTTAGATGGAAGTATTGGTCAGAAAAAGGAAAACTACTGCATTAGTGAGAGCCTAAAAGAATTAAATTACTTAATGCATTATGCCTCATGAGACATCAGCAACTTTTAATCATCATGTGAGACATTTCTTTGCACTTGCTAACTAGTTTGGGAGGAAGGAAGCTGGATTTAAATACAACTGTCCAAGTTCAGCCTGCCCGGCCTTATCTTCTGAGCAGTGTTACCAACCCCCCAATGCTCAAGGAGTTTTGCTAAATTGTCTGCTTCCGAATCCTACATCCTCCAAACAGCCCCCACTTTCCTTCCAGCAGACAAAGTCTGCAGTGGGGAGTTTGCTTCCATCTTTTGGCTTAGACCATAGCCAAAAGAGACAGTATGGAGCACACACCACCTCCAGGCACCAAAACTCCCCATTTCTATGCAACATGGGACTGGAGCAGAACAGGGTTGGCTTTTTCATGACTTTTCGAAAATTTCCTTGTGAGGGAGGGGGATGACAGTGCTGGCACACAGTTATCCTCTTGGAGCATTTTATCCTTTCTCAAAGCCCTCCCCAAGCTGCACATGATCCAGCCCTCCAGGACAGCTCACATTTCTGACCAGATTGTGCACAAGGTTCCAGCAAGTGCCTGGAAAGTCACTCCAGCAATTAAGTGTTGGTAGATTTTTTTTTTTAAATACGAAGGATATGGCCCACTGTGCGGGGTATTGCAGCCACCCTCCCTGTCAGGCCGTTTCACAGTAGTATTGTGGCGCCATGGAGAGGAGCTAATTGGATTTGTTGTCACCTCCCGAAGCTGCCAGGAGCTCACGTCTGCTCTGGTTACAGATGAAGACATCACGGTGACAGGCTTAGAGATGGCTCAGCTGGCATCCTAGGGCCACTAATAGAGCCATGTTGATTTAATGTCCGAGTGGAGAGGTGCAGACAAGCTGTTCAAGTTTTCTATTCCAAACAAAGCAGAGATCTGTTATCAGTTGTCTGTGGATCAGTAAATAAACTTCCATGTGGCTCTCACAGCACCTAACCATCGCTACAGAAGAATGACAAAGTATTTTAACATTGAGATGGTACTTTTAAATGAGAGCACTGTCTCTATGGTTTATATTGCCCTCAGGGAAATCAGTTAATTCCTTCATACATAAATTTTACTTAACTATGTAATTATGGATGAATCCTATTAGTCTTTAAATTGCTCACTAGTTAAAAGGTGTGTGTGTGTGTGTTTTCTACAGCTCTTTTTTGTGGAATGTACAGATCATCTGCACTTATGAAGATTAAAAGCCTATTTGGGAATTTTTGTTTGGTTGGTTGGTTTTTCTGCTTTTAAGTAAAACTATAAAATTTATTAGAAGACTCAAGCATAATTTTTTTGCCTTTTCTGTATACTACTATCTGCTCAGAGCACAGAATAGGGCTCAGGCAGCGTTCTCTTTATCCTCAGTACTCTCGATATCTCTGTCAGCACTCACCCTGGCCCCTGGCTGCCTTCACGTGGTATCACCCACCTCTCTGCTGTGCTCCATATTAAGTGATCACTTGTGCCAGCAGGATGAGCGTGTGAAAGACAGCTCAGACACAACAGTGTCCTTTGATACTCATTTTCACAGCTCTGAGCCACGGCTGAAGTACAGCTCTGAGTCACATTTTCTACTTCTCAGCACCCAATGCCACATCAGACTTTCTCCCAGCAGCACTCAGGTCCTATTCATACATTTCAGGCTTAGGTTTCTTCAGAGCACCAGAAGTCTGCTCTTCCCACAGCCACATTTGCAGCCAGAGTTTCAAAGGAGCTCAGCATCTCTCATCTTAGTGCCAAAATGAGACCTTTCCCTTGATGATTCGAGGCTAGTGGAACAATTTGAGTAATCCAATTCTGCCTGAATCTGAAGGCATATATAAAAAAGGTCTGTGGTTGTTACCATTTCTGGTACTTCAACTTCTTTCATTGCACAGGTACCCAAGGTCACATGGAGCCTGAACAGGGCAGTCCCTGCCCAAGGGATGACTGTCATTAAGAGCAGGAACCGCAGTCCTGCAGACAAGGATGGGAAGTTGGGGTGCCCATATACCCTCAAAGATGATAAAAATGCAGCTGTTTGTCGTGGTTTAACCCCAGACAGCAGTCAAGCCTCAGGCAGCCGCTCGCTCATTCCCTCACCAGTGAGACTGGGGAGAGAATCAGAAGGGTAAAAGGCAGAAACCTCATGGGCTGAAAAATAGGGAAAGCAAGAGCCATGCACACAGTCAAAGCAAAACAAGGAATTAGGCAGGTGTTCAGCCATCTCCAGGAGAGCAGGGCCCCATGACATGTAAATGTGAAAACAAACACCATCAGTCCAAATGTCCCTCTCTTCCTCCTTCTTTCCCCTATTTTACATACTGAGCATGATGCCACATGGTCTGGAATATCCCTTTGGTCAGTTGGGGTCACCTGTCCCAGCTGTGTCTCCCCCCAGGCTCTCATGGGCCCACAGTCTCCTCCCTAGCATGGCAGTACAAAGTGCGGAAAAGGCCTTGGCTCTGTGAAAGCCCTGCTCAGCAATAACAAAAATATCTCTTTGTTATCAACCCTGTGTTCAGCACAAATCCAAAATGCAGCCCTGTACCAGCCACTGGGAAGAGAATTACTCCAGCCAAAACAGAACAATGTTTCATTTGGTGCTGCTCAGACCACGGTCCACAGGCCCTAGTCAGATTGTGGAGCCTGCGAGTGGTGGAAGATTGAAGAATCTCAGAGAAGCAAACACAGGGGAGCTAAATGGTCACCAAAGGAGGGCAAGCACCTCTTGGTAGTGAGGATCTGCCTCTTTGCAGGGCCAGCTGGGCAGTTACTTATAGATATGTGGAGATAATGAAGAGGCACACTGGAAAACCATTCTGAAAATTTACATCTGACCTTAAAACATGGTTGTCCTCTGCATGTTGTCTTCTGAGGTGTGGATGGAGTTTCCACATAGCACAATGAAAACAAAGGAAAGCCTTTGACAAACTGACTGCAAGTCTAAGCCAGAAGCCATTTCAAGAATGGTTTCAAGGACATGAACACAAGTAGGTTTTGATGGCTTTAAAAACTCAGCTGTGTTCCTTCATTTCTAAGGAATGCAGATTGGGATTTTCTATGGAACAGCATAGAGGGACACTTAAGAGTTGGGTCACGAGGACAGGACAAACTTAGACTCAATCCTCTTCACCTCACAGGCAACTGCTGTCTGAAAGCCTGTGGAAAGTCATCCCCTCCCACAAGCTGACCTCTTACACTTCCAAACTGCCCTTTTCATGTGGTATTAGAGGAATCTTTTTCTGTCCAGGCAATAAATTTTCATCTTGAACACATTTTCACTTTACTGGCACAGCAGAAACTGTACTTAGAGAAATTGTCCAAAGAAGGAACACCACTTCCACGCCCTTTTTTTTTCTAAAGGGAAACCTCCTATCTGGTAACTGTTGTCAGTAATTTCCACTGACAGCGATAGTCTGGAGAACTTGGACAGATTTTCCTTCTCTTCTCTCTAGGCTCCAGTTCTAGTTCTTTTTGATAATCTACCCCAAAGCTGTTAGGACAAATGATTCCAGCTTCCTCTACACTGCCTCATATTAAATGAGCTAATTTGTGTATTGTAGAGTCACTGAGTAGATTAAACAAAGCCACCCGGCTGGAGAAATGGTGCAGTACTCCAGATTTTTCAGGCTAACCATTTCTTCTGAAAAAATAATTCAAAAGGACTTGGACTGAGATCTGGGCTAAGTGAATTAAGATAATTCTGATTCCCAAGGGATGTATGGGGTGTTTCCTTTTCTTTTAATGTATAAGGAAAAAAGAGTTTTAGAAAGAAAATGTTAAGAAAGCTACAATTCTAGATATAGTACACAGGAAGAAGGGCAACAGATAGGGCAGGTAAAATTGCTATTTCAGCATCTGCCTACTGGTCTCCACATCAGATGTAGACTTAGCTGAGAGAACAGTTAGCAGCATAAACATTGGCTAAGAGGGCAATACCCTCCACAGTGCTTGGTAGGTAGAAGACTTCAAATTCCCACATTTGTAATGGCCGAAAGTAGTGTGAAAAAACCTCACAAGCAATCTCTGAGAAGCAGGTCTCTCATTACACCTGTGTGCTGGCTGCAATCACCTTTTCCAGGGCTGCAGTATGCATCCCAGGTCTATACATCTGTTTGCTGTAGCTTTATTCTTGGAGCTGACCCCATACTCCCAGTGTCACCTTGCTAATTCACCTGACTGTGTCCAACCAGTCTTTGTCTTGGCCAAATGACCAGCACAGTCCCTCCCTATAGGACACACCTTGCTCTCCTTTCATTTATGTCCACTAAGCCCCAGAAATCTTAACAGGGAGCAATTAATACCTAGACAGTAGCTGTTTGTGTGTGTGGTCGCACAGACTGCGCTGGCTCTATCTGGAATTTGGTTTAAAGTTGAGTAATCAGAAGCCAACTTCATCAGTTAGAAGGCAGGACATGAGGAACACTATCTGAATGAACAAATTGATCCAGTATCATCCCTCGTGCTACAGGATAGCACTTTTACATATTGCTAAGGAAGGTGAACTCAGCTCATTTCCATCTTCCCACCTTTCGTTCTATTAACAAAGTAGTGAAACAAAAAACTATATGGTCTTCTTTCCTAGCTATGCTGACTATTTCATGTTTATCTAGATTAATTTGCTTTTATTTCCAGTGATGGTTCCAGAGCTCTACTGTGTAATGCTACAAAATTGCTCCTCCCTCTTCCTGGGGATTTATCAGTCAGGGCTCCCCTAAATTTCTCTTTCCTACTACCTAAAAAGGGCAGGCATGCCTTTGCCAAAACTAGGACAGGTCTAAAAAGAGACCTCTTCTTTTCTACACTGGTAGTCCAAACAAGTGGGTTAAGATTTAATAACAGCAATAGCCAAGTATATTTCAAGCATTTACTCCTGCAAGTTCACTCTAGAACCAGAAGCAACAAAAAGCTGATGCTTCTCTTCAACAAAAATGAGTTTTCACCTCCCCACATGCTTTTTTTCTCAGATTTAGCAATTAATCCAGTGTTCACTAGGATAAGGTCCCAGTAGATCCAGTAGCCACTGACTCGTTGCTATCCAGCTGCCTCTCCAAACAAGGCAGACTTGTCTGCAAAGAGACATAAATGTAGTAACCAAGAGTTTGCTGTAGCACCCAGCACTCACTGTGTGCAAGAAGCAGGCTGATCAGAGCTGCTCACTAAGTGAGTGATCATGTGCTGAAGTCTTGAATAACAGCTACTAATACGGAAATCATGGGAAAAGAATCCAAGCAGGGCTTAAAAGTGGTGGCAGAACAACACAGTGCTGTATTATGTGCCCCATTACACTGTTCAAGTGTAGGTTGGTAGATTTTCTTGCAATAACAGATGACATAAAAATTGTGTCTTTAGCCAAACCATGTTCAGTAAACTGAAGTTCAATTTTAAACACTTGCGATTCACCCATCACTGAAATGAAGTCATTAGTGCCAATGAAGATCAATGTCCAAACACAGCAAAGCAGCATGATACAGCAGCATGCCTCAGAACACAAGGAATACTGCATGCAGGTGGGAAAACAGGAGTGTTTTATACATGCTCAACATCATTACCTGAGTTGGTGACCAGGAGGAGGACACAGCAAAAGTCCCTGTTCTTACAAGTAATACCACAAGCTGTCAGTGCCAAAGACCCTGGCTGTGTCTCACACAGACACCAGACACTGAGTCCTTTCTGCCGTGAGGGAGAATTAGAAGCTTCTGGAAGGGAAGAGCGCCCCTGTTAAGCACCAAAGCCAGTGTGTATTGCCCTGGGAGCCTCCTTTTGTCTTGCCACAGGGATTTGATGAGGTCACAACTTGAGCTGTCGCAGCAGCAGCCAGTTCCAGCTCACATTTTCTGTGCCACAAATGCTCTAACCCTGCCATTGTTGATTATCATCTTTATATAATGGTACGAATATGCCTATATTCTTCATATTTGGAGGTATTAATTCTAAAATGAGTCATCAAATAGTTTATGGCCAAAATAAAAATGTTAGAGCCAATAACACAGAAGGTGTAGAAGAAACCCCTATCCTACTCTAGCTGTTATTTATTTTTAGAGACCACTTTTAAGCAAAGTTCATTCATGACATTTCATAGCCAGGACCTCTGTGCCAGCATTCACATGCTCACATCCAAGCCAGGAGGTCCTAGAGTTGTCTTGTATCAGACCCAGCACTGGCACTGCAGTGAAATATTAGTTAAGTGCTGCACTCACCTTCACAGGGACTGCCTTTGGGCTTACTAAGCCTCTCCCAAAAATCATAAACACTTGTGTTTTTCTCTGTAGAGAAGGACACCTGACTCCAAGTCCTGCTTCTCTGAGAGCACCTCAATAACTTTGGGAAGGGGACACAGCAACGCCCTCTGTGGCTAGGAGAGACCTGGGTGTAGCAGCTCCAGCTAAGCTAACCTTTTGCCTTCCTAGTGCTGATGTAGTGGAACAGACCGGCCAAGGGGAAGGGCAAGGACAAGTCTGGCTTTCCCTCCCTGCTGACCAGCTGCTCATATGGGGACTAGATCTGATGCCCAGCTGGCTCACTTCCCTGGGAGGGGGCACCTGAGGCTTTTTGTCTCTCAAGTTTCATGGTGTCCAGCCAGACCTGCCCTCAGCCCTGGCGATTCCCACCCAGTCTGTGCACTGCTGGGAGTAGCAGGATACGTCTCTGCATGCCTTTGGCTGCACCAAGGCCACAGATGTGCCTGCACAGACCTCAGCACACCTCCTTTCACC
Organism: Oreocharis arfaki; assembly: GCA_013398015.1. Classification (NCBI taxonomy): domain Eukaryota; kingdom Metazoa; phylum Chordata; class Aves; order Passeriformes; family Paramythiidae; genus Oreocharis; species Oreocharis arfaki. Next base: position 184,787 of record VZRR01012428.1, read on the forward strand.
ACGCCCAGCTTTGGTGAAGCTTGCAGAGGCATGAAGGGTATCATAATTAAACTTTGTTACCCAGTCAAAAAAGGTGAATTTCAGCTCCATACCTCACAGTCTCTCCCACCTCACTCAATTGTTCTGCACCTCCAGAATAGGCAACATCCCCTATTAAGTTGAAAGGGAGGCCATAAGAAACTGCTCAAATCAGTCCTGGCCTGTCTGAGAGGCTGTTCTTGATAGGCAGGCTTGAAGTCAAAATCCTTTTACCTGATACACGCTCTAAATCTCCACTTAAACTATGACAATGGTTTTTCAGTAATGCCAGTGCCCTGAGCCTTCTGGTGGTTCTTTTGAAGAAAATATTCTCATACTTTTGTAAATGTATATATGTGTGTATATTATCTAATATGTCCACTTTTTCCCAGTGTTGAAAAGAGAAACTTTTGAAACTGAGCTCTAATGACATGGCTATTCAAGGCCCAAAATGCAGACCCTGAATTCATATGCTGACATTTGTATCTGTAACTATAGCCGGTTAGAAGTAACAACACACACACACATACACAATACCCTGCTGTTCTTTCATGTCACCCAAGGCTCCCAGTAACCTCATTTACCTCAACTTTTATTTTACTACTCCTCTCATCCCTCATTCATATCCACATGTGATCTGGCATCACGCTATTCAGTGCCCTCAATTCCCCTCTGCAATGTTGTAGTGTCCAGGGCAATCATTAGAAACCTTTGAGCTGTTGAGCAAACAAAAAGAAGTCCAATGCAAAAGGCTTTCTTATGCCTCTGCTCTTCAGTGGGTTTCCCTTAGCTCCAGAAAGTGAGTTTGCTCTCAGAAGTACAGATATCCCTGGCAAAGCTCTGTTCTCTGTGCTTTGCTGAACTCCTGAACACAGATGTCCCATTTGTGTTTCATTAGTACATCAGCCTCTCTGAGGCTTTCGACCTCTGCACTAGGCAATAATTACCTGGCACAGACCCATTCCCTCGCCAGCTGGCCTGGGAGCTGCTCTGCTCAGACCAGGGCTCTCTCTGCTGTCAGCCCTTTCCAGTCAACCGGACAGCTCAATCAGCAGAAAATATCAAATATGGTTGTTGTTTAAGCTCAGCCAGCGCTATTTCTACTTGATCTGACAATGCCTCTCAGAAGGAAGATTATGCTTCCCAAGGTCTAGCCATGAGACAGGAGAGTTAAGATGTCTGGCAGAGTTTGATGAGTTTGAAGCTCTTTTGCCAGCAGTTTGGGCTGCTCATGTCCTTCCTTTCCTGCAAGCGGTGTTGTAGATGCCTCCCTCTCCCAGGCCCAATGACTATTTAATTATTTGTACAAGTGGAACAGCTCCGAGGAGAGCGAGATAGGGTGGCTGAGCCTGACTTCATTCTGGGGCTGAGGGCACTTTCCTGGGATGTAAATAGGCAGTTTGCCTCTGTTCCAAGTTTTTTCCCCTCCCACACGAGTATTCAGGGTGATGGGCATAATTTTGCGTTTTCAAGGGAGTTGCAAACTTGCCTCATCACAGGAATTAAAGTCTTGGAGTTGCTCCCAAGCAATCCTTGCCTGCTGCAGACCACAGCAAAGGGAAACCTCAAGCCCAAACCAGAGCATTCCTGGCCTCCCTGTCATGCTTACGGCACAGCAGCCCTCACTTTAAGGGTTCTGCTACATGTACCCAGGGAACTTGTAGGAGCTAGGATTAAGGATCATTTTTTATTCAAGAGTCATCATGCTTTCTGCAACAGGATAGTGTAAATTAAGAGACAGGAACAGATGAAATGGTGGAGTAGGTGACACAGTCACAGACAAATCTACATTCCCAAGATATGTTCCCAGTACATTTTAGAGCATATGAGACTGAGAAGCATACAAAACCAGAAGGAGAACCATGGCTGAAAGGGGAAAAGATAAACAAGAAAAAAAGCAGAAGCAGTGTGGCTGACTGGATTATCTGCTCAAAGAGTACAGTCAGGCACATCTTCTATTCAGTTGGAAGGAATAACAAGGCATGGTACTTCCTGGCTTGCACAATAGTAGCACTTCAGGAAGAGTTTCTGGATGAGCTGAAAAGTTCTGGGGAATTCCTACTTCTCGTTTCACTCAGCAAACCCACTGCCATCCATAGAAGCAAAGCAAGTTTTCATGGATTCAAAGATACCTGCTAAAAGAAGGCAAAAATTATAGTTCATGATGGTGATCCAACAGGAGAGAGGTATTGGAGGCCAGGTGGTGAGGTGACTTCTGCTGAGGGTTCTGCTGTGTTCAGTAGCTAATGCCACAGACTTTAAAGAAGATTTTACTTCAAGTAAAGGAGCAGGAACTGTCACCTTGCTCAGTGACTGCTGTCGGCTCTAAATTTTAATATTAAAAAAGATGGAAGCACTCTGAAACAAAAAGTGAATCCTTTATTTACAGGAATATATGGTATTTATGTGTTTATTCTCAAAAGCAGGAAGGTAAAAATAAGCCAGAGGAACAATAGGGTAGAGTGAGTGATAGATAACGTGATCTAGCCAAACTGATTGAAAAATGGTAGGGTGAGATTTATAATTGAAATACCGATATTGATGAGTTCAATCTGTACAGGATAAGAACAACAATAATATTTAGCAATGATGCAGCACTTTCCATCTTTAGAGCTCATTAACAAATTAATCTTCACAGCACCCCTCAGAGGCAGGTAAGTATTATTATTATTAGACCATAAGAAAGATAAATCCACAACAGAAGCAGAGGAAGGGGGAATTAAGAGCTAGAAGTGACTTTGTAAGGGGGAGGAGGGTGGAAAATCACTCCCTTGTTCAGTCACAGCAAGGGGCAATTCCATTACCAGAGGAAGGTGGCCTAGCACAGGAAATATTCCTATAGGAGACCCATCCTTTATTCCACACCAGAGTAAAAGGCACAAAAGATGAGGCAGGAACTCAATCAGTGAAGTAAAATTCGTAAAAGGAAAATAAGGTGAGTCAAAAGGCAGCAGATCGAGTTAATGCAAGCCAAGAATGGCGAAGGGCAACAAGACTCTGAAACCTTGAAATCTAACACCAAAGCAGTTCTATTTCATGCTGGAACTGATCTATTGGACTGAATTTGAGTAGGAAAAATAATAACAAGGACTGTGTTTGTAGACGCTGAAGAATTAGCAAAGGCCTTGTTGATAAAGCTAGTGATAAAACACAGGAACTTGGCTATGCTGAATGGCAGGCTGGCAGCAGGCTCCGATCACAGAAATCCCGCATATTAAAATGAGATAATTCTTGACATTTAATTCTCTTATTCTCTCCTCTTCTGTGTGAGAGAAAACAGAAATACTGAAGGGGAAAAATAGAAAGCAGGCATAATAGTAATCTCCCAAAGAAGGTAGGAGCTTGTGTGCACAAGATTGGAAGAGCCCTGGATCAAACTGTTTGAGATTTGTCTTGATTTTTATGTCTTGCACTGAAGGCCTTGTATTTTAGAAGTCAGAGCATGCACAGATTCAGTTAGAAGTAACGAAAGTGTGCAATGCATAGAAATTTTGCCTGAGATCTGCCCAATTTTGGCAGTTTAAAGAAAAAGAAAAAAAAAATCACAAAATTGTTTGGCCAATTTGAAGACATTGTCCCTATTATTTCTCTACATTTTCCTGTCAGTAACCGGGGTATAGATCCAAATCTAACTTGAAGTTTAACTTGATGTGTTACTACAGTATTCTCGTGTGCCTAACAATTACCAGTCACATTATTTTAAAACACAGAGATTCTCAGACTTGCCAATGGGTATTTGCTGAGGCCAGGATTTCCGTTATGAACAAACCAGAGAGCTTGAAGACTGACAAATGACCACAAGGATAAGAGGAAATCTAAGGAGATAATAGCAGTTCTCTAGAAAGCTTGGCAGTGTTTAGACTGTAGGTCAAAACATACTCTGTGATTCCTTAAGATTTTCTACCAAAGCAGGAAAACAGTGTGACTGTGATGAGGAATTCCACAATTACTTATGGAGCTAGTTAGGGGAGGAGAGACCTGGGAGACCACAGGTTATCCTTCCTGTAGGCATCACGACTGGATTTTTCCACATCCTTTTTATACGTTTCTCATTTTAAACCTAGCTGAAGCCTTATATTTTTATTTTTTTGATAATGTGGTTAAAAAAAAAAAATTGCACTTTTTTTCTCCAGAGAAAATCTTACGCATATTTAATTGACAAGTAAAACTTACTTCTTGTCACTCTACTTCATGCACACAGGGTTCACCTAAGAATTTTTAAGAAAGCAAGCCTTTCCCTGGGATGCATCCCAAAGCAAAAGGCCTGGTTTGGACCAAAGGCACATAGAGCCTTGCAGCAGCCTACTGGTAAAGGGAACCCCAGCAATTTTTTCCTTTAGATCTTAGAATTTAGCTCTTGCACTCCTTTAGCTTTTCCTACTTTTTTGAAGGAAAAAGTGAGATACTGTTTTGTTTTGAAGTGGCAGGGGAGGAAGTTCCTCCCCTTCCTCCCCGTACATGAGAAGAATCACAGTTGGGGCTGATGATTAGAGACCTCCATGAAAGCTGGAGCCTTTTGCGCCTGAAAGGTGTCACCAAGATGCCCACATCTTGATGTTTTTCCAATCCATGTGTTTTCATGGCTGTGTCAGAGATGATACAAACCTTGACACGTGACTTATGCAGCAATATCATGACTTCACACCGAGTCTGGTCACCCAGGGTGAGAAGCAGCACTCCTGCCCTCAAAATTGTGCTGTTTTAAAGGTTCATGGAATTCTCACCACTGTCTATTTCTCCCAGGGGGCGTCATTGTTCTGCCCTTGTTTCTTTGAAAGATAAAAAATGCTTAAATGAACGTTTGTGTTTTTCCTTGCAAGAGCCAAACTTTGGAAGTGAATCCATCATGAGGAACACTTTGAGACTCTCACTACAGGGCTGATCCCAGCAGTGTGCACAGTTGTATCCTTGCTGTACCACGACACCTGCAGAGCAGCTGGAATAGGTTACTGCTACAGCAAGGAGCTGTACAGTAGCAACACTTGCAGAATATGTAATTTCCACAAAGCATGCTTTTAAAGGGGGGAGAAAAAAGGGAAAACACACTGTCCTGTGTGCATTGGCCCTCTGCAGGACATGGTTTGTTCATTTCTGAACCAAGCACAGGAAAGAAATCTTTCTGCCTTATTCTAGAATTTCCATGTTTCTTACTCATTACAAAAAAGACTTTTCATTTAATAAGCTGTTTTGCCCTGCATCAGAAATCGCTCTTTCTCCTAAAGAAGGAGGAGTGGGGGGAGGCATTTTCTGTGCTTTTTACTGAGTAAGTCACATGTAGAAAGATCTGAATAATCTGTGGAGGGAAAAAAAAACCCCAAACCAGGACATGAATTTCAGAGCATGTGCTTTTGTGTTATTCAATATGACTGATAGAGAAGGATAAGGTTGAAGTTCAAGGCAAGTATGGAAAGTAATTTCTCTCTGCACAGTCACAAATAAAATGACTCACAGCTCTATAGGATTAAATTAATTAAAGATAGATCTTGTGCTTGATGCTAGTTTGATAGAACCAGAGTTTGTAGTGGTTGTATCATGAACATAAGTGGATATCTCTAGTGGCTAGCTAGTATTTTCTTTATACTCGTGAGTGTTTACTATGGCACACAAATGCTAACCGGTTTTATCACACAGTCATTATCATATCTTCTTCCCTTTCTCTCTACTCTTCAGGTGTTGCTGCTACGAAATGACTTCGTATCAATTAGGAATTCCATTTCCTTCAAGGGGCTACTGAAGGAACAGCCACCTGTAATGCATGTTGTTAGACTTCAGCTGCTCTCTTTCTTTACAACAAGATCAGTGTTTTTAAATTCCACATTCAAAATTGCAAGCATTAGAGGAGTATTTTTCAAATTAAAAATAAAAGAAAAAAATTACACTGTCTCTGGAAAATTTAGTTCTTAGGACATTCAATATATGTTGCGAGAAAAATCTAAAGTGACGTCAAAAAAAAAAAAAGTTAAAAATATATCAGACTTTCCATTCAGTGTGGAAGTGAAACAATAGCAATGAAGTACTACGAAGTTTCTGCGTTGCTGTTGAAAGCAAAGGCATTTCATTAAGCGCGGTGTAAAGATGACAACTGCTAATCTAGGGGAAAGTGATAAGGAACCAAAACCAAACAAACAACTTTCAAACTACTTTTAGGGGGGTGACCTCTAGTTTCTGTGTAACATCATGGAAATAAATGTTTTTTTTTTCTTCACATACATTTAAAAATCCATTTGAGAACAAGCATTCCAACTGTACCTTTGCACCAGTTCCTAAGTAACATTAAGGGGATCTGGCATTTGGAAGGTTAATTTTCTTATCAAAACTATACAAAATCCTAATTTTGCAGAGTAGCAATTTGGAAAAAAAAATCAGCAATGGGAAAATGTTGGTTATGCAGCACTAGACATTCAGTACTCAAGGGATCAATTATAAAAACACTCATTCAGCTATTTCTATTCAAATGAACACCTGAAGAGGAGGTCTCAATGGTTTTAAAAGTGTGTGGATATTAGTGGATAAATGTTAGTCCAATAAAAGAGATCATCATCTGCTATTTGTGTGCATTTAAGTTGACACTAAAAAGATCTTTGTGGAATATTGCTGCTTCTTTTTCTTTTTGTGTGTGTGCATCTTTTATCTCATATTCCCTTAACACTTTGTGAACTGAAGAAAATAGACCAAATGAGCTGTTCTTTAAGATTAAAGGGGTAGCATTTAGTTGAACACACCTGAATGTGGAAGGAGTCTATTTTCCTCACACTTATGAATATGTAATGATGTGCTTGGAGGCACAGTCACGAACCCCTAATAAGAATGCACGAGTCTGTGTTTGAAAACAGACATTTGCATTTGCCCTCTGGTCACAGTACATGGGTCATTCTTATTCAAAAAATTTATTTGCTTTATTTTTCTATTCTCCCTCCCTTTCCTTCTCACCTCAAAATATTTTCTCATTTCTAGGTTTTGTTTAGAGAAAAATTAAAAAGGGAGGGCTAAATCCCTCTAGAATGGTCAAGATTCAATTAGAGTGAGCTTACTCAGTGATATATATGTTTATTTGTGCAAGTGAAAAACTCCATTGTCTGCTTTGAGGAAGGAGTATTTTTTAGCCTCACAAATACTTCTGCTTTAGCAAAAGATTTTAGCAGGATTCGAGAAGAAAAAAAAAAAAAATTCCCACATAGGTGTGTAACACAACATTTTAAAAAGTGAAAATTGGGAATAAGGTAATAGAAATAAAGTGATCTAGACAAGGGATATATTTCATAAATTGCATAAATACTTCAGGAAAGCTACCGCCAAGAAGGAAACAACAAAGCGTTGTAAATGTTAATACAGGGAGCAATCAGTGTCATGCACCAGTCTACCAGTGTTGAAGGCATGGTATCCAGGTGGTGAAGAACAGGCTGTGGAGATTGGTACTTAATGAGAATATTGTATTTCTCTTAAAATTTCGTTTAAAAAGCTATCAAGGAGCTACTCCAAAATACACTAAGAATTGTTGTGGGGTTTTTGCTGCTTTCTAAACAATATAGTAGTTTCAAATTAGGCACCAAAGAAGAGTGTTCTAAGAGTTTTTAACTCCCTTTCTTCAGTTCTTTCTCACTCCCTCTTTTTTTCTTCAAAGAAGAACGAAGGAAAAAGAAGGAAAAATAATAAAAAAAGAGAGATTAACTTGCAGCACTTTATTCATTATCTGAATAAAAAGGATGGAAGAATCAGGCCTGTTCACTCAAAAACCAAAAAGAAAAAGAAATAAACAAACAAAAAATCACAAAGAAATCCAAGCAAAATCATTTGCAGAGAACGGAATTACTGAGCTGCTGCAAATCACAGTAAACAATTTCAGCTGCTGGCTATATTAAAGATTTCATCATCACTTTGCGAAGGGTCAGAGAAGTTAAATATCCATCCTAAAGCACGGAAGGATTTCAAAACATTCGGAATAAAAGTTGTAATTTGTAGAGGTGTTTGAGCTCGTTGCTGCTGAGACAGCTCCTGGTGGGGTGTCCGGGGGCAGAGATGCCCTCCCACTGTAGGTGTGTGGGTACCCCTCAGTGCATACGGCAGCACACGTGCACACACAGACACTCACACAGAGCCGGAGCCCACCACACTTCACCACACGTTTTCTAGATTTTACATTACTATCACAAGTGTGGCTTTAGTAAGAAAAAAGAGCCTATTGTGACTGCAGCCGCAGCCGCCGAGCAGCCCATTATTTGAGATCTAACAGTGACACCTGCAGTTGAGCCCCACACACTGACACAAACATCTCCCTTAGAGAAACAGAGCCCTGGTTCTGAACCGCGCACATCTCCTGCTTAATTATCCTCGTGTACCTCAAATTTGCCTCTCCCACTGGCAGCACAATCAGCTTCCACACGAGCATGAATCAGCTTTTCCACTTCGAAAGCAAGCAGCCTGCCATAAAGTATAAAAATAGCCCACAAAATCTTCCTTGAGCTACTTGGTGGGAGTAGAGCTGTCCATGCATACACACACACACAGAGATCTCTCCTCCACAAACAGGTGTTTCAGAAGAACCACCTGCATGTCTGAAAGGCTCATCTCCGTGTTTCAAAGATTTAATCACTTTTCTGCTAATTGCAATATAAAGCATTACATTTGGTATGAATAAAGACCAGATAACCTGGAGATTCGGAGGAATTCCCTTTGTTTTCACTGCTCCCTCCTTGGTTTTGGTTACCATCTGTGAGCATCTGTAATGTGGTCATTCTGTCTCTCTTCACTCCCAGATAACCCAGGAGTTTTCACAGTTTCACCATTATTTAAAGCACTTTGTTTTGTTCTGTTCATTCGTTTGCTTCAAGAGAAAAAATGCTGTACTTTAATTGCCTCTCTGAAGGCTACTTTTAGAGGCCTGACCCTCCAGTTAAAACAAATAATATGTAAAGGTCTGTATTTCATTTTTTCCTTTTCACTATTCTCACAATTTACTGCTTCTTCAGCTTCCTTCAATATACTAGAAAACAAGCTCCTCTTTCTCTCTTAAAAGCAGAAAATACAACTATAATGTCTTCTTTGCTGTAAGATGACTTTTTTACATCACGAAATCTTTTGACCCACTACAACAGTTTCTAACCAAGATCAGTTCTGGTATTTCATACAAGCACAGTAAGAATTTGGTTTTAATTTACAACTCTTGGAGATACTTCTTTTGTCATGTAAGCCTTTAGACCTCAGATATAAACATGTGTTCACTTGAAAAAAAAAGATTTCTTCATAACTTTTGTCAATATTCTGCTGATTGCTAGTTCAGTACCAGATGTGCTATGCTTAATGGTGCATATACAAGAAGCATTCCCTAATCCCTAAATGAACTTTTTATCTCTAAATATATACAGGATAAGCTATCTAAACTCAATTTAGCAACTATGCTATTAAATCTACCAGAACCAAAGAGTGAAAGAATATTGTTAAAGCCTCCTGAAACAAAACATGGCTAACCATAGACCAAAATCAATCAGACATAGATTAATTTCTCCTATCAGGACATCTTGAACCCCCACATCTTCATTTCACAAGTGCATACACCCAGTTTTAAATGCCTCTCATTTTGTTAGCACCACACTCTGTCAGTCACAATTTGCTGCAGAGAAATGAGTTGTCATCAGATCAGACTTTTTAACTGCATGTGGATGCAGATGGATCCATTATGGGATTTAAGAGAAGTGCATAAAAAAAAAAAAAAGGTGTCATCTGCTGGTTGGATTACAGCACCTGGATTACAGTTTGTGGCTCCTGCTGCATCACCAATCCCCTCTGTGACCCTGGGTCATAGGCTGGTACAGCACCTGGATACCTTCATTGACAAAACTAGAGCATTTTCACCTTCATTCACAGCCAGACACTCCAGCCTGGCCCATCAACTCCTCAGCAATAACCCCTCCTGCCCCTGGACTTGTGCAGAGGAGAAGGCAGGGGATGCTTGGGACAAAAGGGAAGAATGCCCATTTATACTTCTGATGTCCCCAACACCCCTAATTTAATAATTTCCTGATCCAAAAAAACCTGGACACATCTATTTTATTCCACACAAGGGTTTCTTAAAATAGTTCACTATCTGTGAGGCAACGAAAGCAAGAAAGTACACAGGAAACAAGAAGGGACAAACTGCACTCAGGCCCACAGAAGAGATGACTCCATGTTTTCTTCCTATTGGATGTTATGTGCTATGGTGGATAACTCCACCACAGTCCAGAGGGTTCTCTTCTACTTTCCCTGCACTTTCTTATCTCCTCTTATTTCTCTTTCCTTCACAATAAAGAGTGCCCAGTACCAGTTGTATACAAGGGACCTTAAAAATCTGCTTTTTCAACCTTTGGGACTGAAAAGGAGAACAAGAACTTTCAGGTTTGCAGTTTGGTCTAAAGTATAACAAAATGCTAAGCAAAATGGTTGACTGTCTTATCAGAAAAATTTGCACCTGGAAGAACAGAATCCCACAAGAGGAGAGTTCTGGCTTGGAACCAGAGAAATGGATGGAAAGTTGTCACAGAGGTGCACATTCAAGATGCATTTTGTGGCATCTGCCTATCTTTTCCTCCATTTTTGTTCATGTTATTGTCTTATTACCTTGGGAGAAGTGTTACAAAATCACCACATTTTAAAAAAGAAAAAGAAGAAGAAAGCAAGCAAGAAAGAAAAGGGGGGGGGGGGAACAGGGGAAAAAACCAAGGAAAAATATAATTTTAAAAGAAAAGGCTATGCATATGCAAAGTTGATTCAAATGCTTTCAGATTGCGCCATAGAAAAGCTGTGGCCTAGTTTTGGAAATACATATTTCACTTTATTTTGCACACAGCTGGGTTTATATTGGCACTCACACTAATATGCAAAATGCAGTATCTTATATTCATGAATGACTCTTTATAAAATGCCAGGAGGGCACCTGCTTTCTTTTCTTTAAGTCTATATCATGACAAAGAAGCAGCCTGTATTAATGGCCAGCTTCCAGCTCTGACCACAGCCTGGAGGGATTTATGCCAGCTGTACACAGGTTTGGAAGTAAACAACATGCCCCGGTCAAAAGGAGTTTCTTACACTCCACGGAAAGAGACTGCTAATGAGATGCAACGGACTGAAGGAGGGAGCACACGGCAGCCCTGACTGCAGGGAGCTCTCACAAACAAGTCTAGGAGCTCTCAGATGTGCTGCATCCTGGTCCTCTCCACGGTGCAAGTCCAGTATCTTATATCATCATCCAGCCCTTGCAGCATTGCTGCAGACCCAGTAGACAAACACCTTCCCATTCCGGTGGTTCTCAAGGCTCAGGCTCAGTAGGTGCCAGAGCATTTGGCAAACTAATAAAAGGTACCCTGGCCAGTAGTAGGTATTGGCATTTCTTTCTTTTCAAATAGCTGTATCATGTCTCAATGGTTTAGAAGGAAGCCTGTTGAAACTACTCCTCATCTTAAGAAGTTGCTTTGTCTGCCATCCAAATCTGACAGGATCCGTGTGCTTTGAACTTCAGATCATGACGCAAAACTCATCTCTCAGGATTCTTCCCCCATATCAAAAAAACATACATGAGACAGCTTGATAGAGATTTGTCTTTAATGTACAGATGATTAAACATGTTCTTAAGAAAAAAAGTGTTTCTAAATGAGAAGTGGACAACAAACATTAGATAAATTTCATAGACATTTGTGCAGATAATTAGAACTTCAAATCGGAATATTGAAAATTAGACTGATGTATACTCATATGGCCATGTTAAAAAAAAGTTAGATATTCAATTCTAGCTTATAAACTGGAGTTGGTAAAAAAGATACTAAAATCTTTATTCCTTTTACTATACTCTCCAAGATTATTTTTACCATGTGCTTTCCAGGTCTCATTTGGATTAATTCTTTTTTCTGACTAAAAAAGACAAAGGCCACCGCAATAATTTTGGTGTGCACTTCTGAGTTAAGCAAGACCTCTAAGGTCAAACCAGTCTGAGTTTGCACATGATGCTATTGACCTAATAGCTTTCCATCATTACTGCACTACACTTGATATACTGTTTGATTGCCAGACCAGAAAGGGCTGTGTTTCACAGGGTATCAACCGATGTATTTTGCCAAGTGTAAAAAGAAACTGAAAAGTAACAACAAACACAATGCAGTTATAATAAAACAAGCATGTATATAATGTTACATCAAATTCCCTAACCAAACCTTCAAGAAAATTATATGAAGATAGAAGTGTATCTGTGATCAGTTCTTCAAGAAGTAATAGACTTTCTTCCACTTCCCAGCTCCATATTTAAGCTATGTCCCTATTCCTGCACCAGGAATAGGCAGAACCTAAAAAGCAGAGAATCATTGACTGGAGAACAAAATTTGTTAAACTGAGCTGTGTTCACACATTTACCTTTGTCTCCCAAGGCCCCGCAGCAGCCTACAAAATGCTTGTCACCAAATGCTTTGCCATTTTCAGCAAGTATCAGAACAACTGGAGGTGTTTATTCCTGGACCAGTACACTGCATACAAAGTATGAATCTTCCTGCAGAAGCTAATTTGTAACTGCTTGGAGATCTCCCTCTGCAGTCTGCACTGCAAGGTGCGAGTTCAGCAGCACAGCATCTGCAACAATCTCTCCAGAAACACAGCAGCAGAGTTAGGATACTGTTCACTTGTTCTGATTGATGCAGATTAATTCATCAATTGATGAATTAACTTATCACTGAATTAACTAGCAGCATTAACTATTCTTCTAGTAGCAAGAATCAAACCAGAGCCTACAAATCTGACATATCCTAAAAGGACATTTCATGCACTAAAAGAACTATGAGAAATAAAGTTACCCTGCTCAAGGCAAGAGCAGTGTCCTGTGTGAAGGTAACGCTCTCACATGATGTACTATTTTGTACATACACTCTTTCCACGTACTGTAAACTGCAAGTCAGGCTTCTGCATTTTTCAAACTACCAGCAAAAGTAGGTATGTGCTTTCTCTATTCAGGTGACAAGGTAGTTCCAATAAAGTTCTGATGAGAAACAAACTCATTGCAAGTGCTAAGCTTAAGGTCCTCTGAGATGTATCTCCATTTTTGTTTATTTCCTCATCCCTCTTTCATATTCCTGCTAGTCCCATTCTTGATATGTAATGTTTTTAAAGGATTGAATAGCATCTTCTTGGATGCAGATAAGCAAGTCATGAAGAGACATGTTTTACACGCCTTAAGAGATATTAGGTAAAAACAGGAAATATTAAACACAGAGAACTACAGTTTTGAGTCATGACTCTTTTTTTATTACTATTTAATTCTTTCACTGGGCTAGTTGCACAAGGCAGATAACTGTTTTTGCAGAGACTAGGAACAATTTAGTATTGTAGAAAAACCTCTAGTCATTGTCAGAATACAAATTGCAATTAGGGTACTGTATCAGTCTTTCCCCATGTGAAAGTCTGGTTGTTGTTTGCATTTATCTGGGAGAATCTGATTTAACCCTAGCAGTTGCAAAGGAGAGTCAGGCAGCCAGTCTCCCACCCCTTAGCTCCACTGCTGAATAAGAAAGCGACCTTGCACAAAACAACTACTCTGTATCTTCATTTACCCATCTAAACCACACCTATTGTATTTATTTAGCTCACAGGGGCATCAACAGGCTTAATTAATGTTTGCAAAAAGCTTTGAGATCATTAGATGAAAGGTCCAAAACATTTTAAAGTCAATGAGAAAAAAATGGATAGGTGCCAAGAGAGTCAGTTGGACAAACGGCTTCTCCTATCAGTATTGTCCATATTTCAGTTTCTAGTTTATCAGTGGAATATACACGGCTGTTTAAATAAAGTCTCTTGCATGTTCCACTGTGTACAGAACCAGCCACCACAGTTCGTAGATCCGAAAACAGTTAGAAAGCTGTAAAAGAACGCTTGGGAAGGCATATATTATATTTCAACTCCAACACAAAAGAAGTCCTTTCTCCAGAGTGTTTCTATACTCTGTAGAAAAACTCCCAGTGGCAATTAGCAGCACATACATGGAGTTTAATATTTTTATATACCATAATTTTTTGATCAATGGACACTGAGAAGCATCTTCCCTTGACTGTTTTATGAAGAAGAGCTCGAATTTAATATCTGCAGGCAAATAACCAGTGCTTAAATAAATAAGAAACTCCCCTTTCCCCAAGGATCCTAATGCATCTAGGTCACTGCTATTAACCTCTTCCCTAAGGATTTAGAAATGAATCCAAGATCCCAAGTAAACTCTATTCCTTAGCTGACTGCAACCCCATCAGATGACACTGTTTTCATAATTTTTCTCCTAACCTGGTGATAAGTAGTTTTAGCTTAGAATTGCTCACAGAAGAGATCTAAGATATTGCAACACTGTCCTATTCCAGGCAGGACCAGGCCAGCTGAAGATGGACTTGCTCAGTTCATGGCATATCTCCTCCCACCCACCCCAAAGCCAAGCTCATCTTTCGTATTCATAGGTTTTAATTGCAACATGTCTCCCAGAAAAAAGGTTTTAAACATGCTCATGTGGGAAGGGCAAGTGCTGTGTTAACATCTCCCACAAAAATACACGTAAAGAGACCAAGCTTCAGATACTTTGTAGTGACTCTTACAGAGACAGGCTAGGATACTGAGATAAAAGATGTGGATAGCAAGCAAAGCATGATTACCAATTGTTCAGCATGGCACACATTAACATAATTCCCCACTAGGTTTAGTTTTTGCAGCCTCAGTTCAGTCTCCCAGGTAAAATAAAGTAGGAGGAGTTATTTCAAAATACCAGGACTACTTAGAAGAGTGCTGGAAGCAAACAAAAAAAAATTAGAAGGTGTTCAGAAGATCTGAGGGGAAATGGGATCACCACAGAGCACATTGTATTTGCTAGCATAGGAATACTGACACTTCTTTCTGGATTAAGTCAGCCAGCCTGCTAGTTGTCAAAATGACAGGAGTCCCTGTGTTACTTCCGGATTTTCTTCCATGGTGTTGCACGGGCTGACCCTCAAAAGGTAGTGAATTTCAACTTCCACTCTGTGCTTAGGCTGACGTCTATATAAACGAAGGTAGTGCTGCTTCACGGTGGTGGAGCAAAACAATGCCTTCTGCTGCTGTGATATACTACATCAGAAAACATGTGGGTCCAGGTTCTCTTTTTCTTCTTTTTAACCAACAGAAAAATAGAAATAGTAGGTTCTTTTTGTATTTCCTATGTAAACTGCACTTCAAAATCAAGTTGGCCTTAAAAAAAACCAAAACCCTTTGCAATTACCGTTGTGAAGAACCTAAATGCAAACTGTGAACAGACTCACACAATAATGTATTCTCCAATTTTCAGACATATGCTGCCATATGAAAGCAGCTAGTTTGGACAACTAGAAAAATTCTTAAGTTGAACATGAGAAGCCAGTCTTCCAAAGACATCCTCAACACCTTCACTGGTTTGGTTTACAAGGTGAAATAGACCACAGATCTACATCTGTAAGGAAAGGATTAATAACATTTAGAGTGTGTGCCTTAAACACTTGCTCGGTGGTGAAAGTTATTGCAGAAAAACATTGACCTTTGTGGGGAAATTTCTTGCAGAAACAAAGAAGCAAAGTTTCTGTTTTGGCCTAGCAGAGGCAGAACCAAATCTGATACTTTTTGCAGCAACCTTGCACTGTGTTGTGTCATAGGACAAGTGGAAAACTGCACAAGCAGGGTCACAAACAGGACACTTGACTTCGGGGGTACTTGCCTTGTACGACAGCCAGAGCAGGCCCCCGATGACCACGAAACCAAGACCAGAACATGTGCAATGACAAGATCCCGCCCTACCTTCACCTCGTGCTAATGAGGGAGTGTAGAAAAGTGACTTGGTGAGTGAACCAGGCTGGACCCACCACCACAAAGAGGACCCAGGTACTGAAGGACCAATGGGACACTGCTGGATCCACAGAGGTGACCATTTCCTGCTTGCTCTTTCTCACTTTCTCTTTTCCCTACATGCTTATCGTTACAAATAAAGTCGGTATTGTCAAGCCGATATTTGGTCTCATTTGCACCTTTATTTGCACAGAGGACTTTAACATCAAATCACAGCAACATCTTTAGTTTGTATTGTCAGAAGCCGAAAAAGGGAGTAGCTAAAATTTATTTTCAGATAAGTTATCCTCAATATGCATCACACCAATGTATCAGTGCACTAGAAAGCCTGCAGACCATATACAAGCAAACAGAAGAGGACAGGATGAAGTGGCTGATG
The DNA here is from genome assembly GCA_013398015.1 of Oreocharis arfaki. Taxonomy (NCBI): domain Eukaryota; kingdom Metazoa; phylum Chordata; class Aves; order Passeriformes; family Paramythiidae; genus Oreocharis; species Oreocharis arfaki. The sequence goes on from VZRR01012428.1 coordinate 201,018, forward strand.
ATCAGAATGGCAAACAGACATAGAGATTTTAGGATCTAAGCCTCTATTTTTCCTGGGGAAAATCCACTAAATGTGGGTCTGTGTGTTTATTTTTTTTTTTTTTTTAAGGCAAAATAGGATGCAGTGTATCTTCAAAGAAGAACAGCAGCCTGTCGCTCAATTTCGTTGTTTTCCTCTATTGGAAGACTATTCTAATAGCACGCACAGGAACCTTTCCTCCTTCATGTTCCTTAGAACTAATTTACAGCAGGATATAAAGCTGATATATCCGTTACAAAACAAAGACTGGAAAACGAGCGTATGAGTTTCAAGCGGTGTGCGATTCATGCCTACAGGAGAATCCAATGGAACGAAGTATATACTGTATGAAAATTCCCAGACATTCTCAAATGCTAACAGTCACTCTCTGTGAAACGTCTGATAATCACTAATCTCATTTCTTATATAAAAAGGTTGAAGTAAGGAGTCACTAGCCCTGCCAAGGTCACACATACCCAAGCCAGGATCAGAATGTAAGTCTGGCTTTGCTGTGAGCCAGCCTTTCAAACAAACTGCTTCAAACTACCGTAGTGATGAGTTATTGTTGGGATTTATGTGTTTGTTGACACATTATATAATACTTCTTACAGAGACATGTAAAAATTGTTTCACTTTTAAAGCAATATGCACATGTCCCTTTTAATTTTGAAGGAAATAAACCACTAAAATTATTTCATAACAGGAAGCATCAAAAGGAGGTGTTAACAGCTGAAGAACACACTGGTGACACGTGATGGTGATGGAATGCACAAGAATGGACAGTTAATTCCCACAATTCTTTGAAAGTTTTTGATGTTGTCAGGTAAGCCATGTTTCATTCAGTTTGACACGTAACAGTGGGTGCTCAAAATAAAAGTTAGTGATACTGGAACATTAAACAATAATAAAAGCTAAAGATGTCTCTATTTTAAACAAACCTAGAAGCCTACTTCCCTAATGAATGCTCAGATTACCCTTAAAAATCTAACAGGCCAGAAAGGAGTCAACACACTACAGTGATTGTAACAACTCGAAGTGTGACTTCCATGCATTTTTAAAATACGGCTTAGAGTAAATCAAACATAAAAGCACTCTTTAAGCATTAAAAAGAAAAAAATCCTAATGGTGCTCAATCAAACTTGCATTTTGACTTTATCTGCAAAGACAGAACATCTGGTGTGCTTCTGGCTAGACAGCTCCTATTTAGAGCAACCACTGCTGAGGTTATCAACCAATTCCTACACCTTCAGAGCAAACATAAATGCGAGTTAGCTTATAACGCTACATTTAAAAAAAAAAAAAAAAAAAAAAAA
>VZRR01012428.1:202358-249699 GCA_013398015.1 Oreocharis arfaki
AAAAAAAAAAAAAAGGTCTTCTTAGGTCAATTAATTTGCAGACTTGAGATTCTCCAAAATCAAGCCTGCATTTTCATGGAACAAACTTTGCCCCTTTTTTTAAAGTAGCCTAAGTCAAGATGAAAAATTTAAAAAGTGGGAAAAAATTCCTTTTGCATGTACTAACTACTAGAAAAATGCTACTAAATTAATTCAACACATTTTATTCACAGCAATTACTATAAATATTATTTCATCCCTATTGAAGCCAAAGGCTCATTGAACAGCTCTTTTCTTAGTGTTTTGTTGTTTGAGAAAGAATACATAATGAATTTATTAATTCATTAGTAAACTACTAAAAAAAAAAAGTGAAATGATGTCCTGTGGGAAATATCCTAGAAAAAGTCTATACTAGCATTTGTACAATTGTCCACAGAAAATGATCTGCCACCTCTTAAAATGCAATCAGACCAAAAAGACTGATCTTCTTCCCATAAATACATTCAAAAGCAAAACACTGAAACTGCTTTTTAAGGCATTTTTCTTAATTCAGGTTGTGAGGATCTTTTCATCTCGCTACCTACAAGGACTAGATGCTACAAGAAAAAAAAATACTCCCAGTTGAGAGACTGCATTTAGTGATCCGAGTGATCACTAGTGAATAGAAAATCCACACACTGTTCTGGGTGATGCTAAGAAACAGTAGGAACAATCACTAATAACTCTAATATACTGTGTGAGCAGATGGCCTAAACTATCAAACGTTTTATCAGTCTCGCTGTTTTTTACATTGTAGAGGGATAAAACTTACAGAGGATAAACTGCGGCTGAGACAATGAATGCTTCCATCCATGATCCTGGGCTTCTCTTACTCCAACCATGCAACTGAGTTGAATCAAGTTTGTATCTTGGCAGATTTGTACAGAAGCTAATATCTAGATTGAGTACGTGTAAAATTAATTTATTCCCCACAAAAGCAAAAAATGTTAATCGTGGGAATATCCATTTCACTTCACTGAACCAGACGACAATGAAATATTTTAAAAGGCCTAGGAGATCATTCTCAAAAAATTCAGCCTTTGTATCACTGCTGAAACTTTGTTTATTCTCAAGAGGACATCAAGTTTTTAAAAAACTGCATGCTGCTCTTAAATAAGAGAAATCTCACTTTAAGAGCACAAGCTCAAAATCTAATTGAAATCCTTGGTACAAGCTGCAGCTCCTCTCCCCACACGCTGAACAGGCTTGGCACAGTGTCCAGGCATGGCCGGCTCTCTGCTGGGGGCAGCATTCTCGGCTGTGAAGGCAGAGCGTGCCCTCTGTCACTCATGGCGAGCAGTCCTGTCCAACTGTCTCTTTTCGACAACTTCATCATCAATCTCTTTATTAACAGCTCCGCTGCAGACTGAGAATGCAAACAAGGACAGCACACATGCCAGATTTCTGGAAGCACGCGGCACGAGACACCGCTCAGGGCACGGGGTGGGGAATGCTGGAGCAAGAAGACTGCAGAAGACATAGCACAACTCTTCCACCTTGTTTTAAGAAGTATCATATTTATTATGTTTACTTCGAATCAAATTTCTGTTTGGGGAGAGATGGGGAGAAGGGGAAGCTGTTTCTCAAACATCAAGGATTGCCCACCTTGCCTCCAGTGTTATCTTTATGCCATTTGAAGTGCCTGATCAATAAAGGGTACTTGACACAACATTCCATTCAACTTTAATAATTTTATCTGCTTTACGTGTTTCAACCTGACTGAAGCAAGTGCCACAGAAATAACCTTAGATGAACTGAACACATTTGATGTGTAGACTTCAGGCATGTAAAAATTTACTTAAGTGACCTTACTCAGGCAATTTGATCCTAAAAATACAAACAGAAAATAGGAATGAGAGATCACAAATAGAAGAGCAAAAAAGGGCATCTGCACTTGTAAGCTGTCCAGTATCTGTGGGCCACAGTGATCACGGGGCAGTTTAAACACATCACTTAGTTTTTTAAGTTAAATAAATAAATGCAGCTTTTCTTACCTAATAAGCTGGGGCTTTTATCACCTTACATCAACAGAAATTTTCCTCTTTATCCTTTCCTATTGCTTTCCTGGCTCTTATTTAGAGACAGTAATTTATTGAAAAACCAAAGCTTAATAATATCTACATATACCATAAAGTATTTTTTCCCAACTATTACTATACCCTTAAATTTGACTTTTAAAAAATTCAGTAGAGTCTATGAGGTAAAAATTAATATAGTATGTAGGACATTTGTCATTCTTACTTTATTTTAAACATTGCACTAGAATGGAGATCATAAAAATACTGAGGTAATTAAGATAACCGGACTTGCTCCATAGAACCTGTGATCTGGTTAATTCATGAAGTGTGGAAGGCAGAAAAAAAGTCACCTAAAGACAGCATTCCAGAATTTAGTTAGAACAATAAGAATATACCCAAAACATTATTTTAAAAAAAATTCCTTAGTTTACATATCCAAAACACAGGTGGACTGTTCAGCAGTGGTTCACCATATTATCTTTTTCATAATAAAACATGCCCTGTGAAGCTTCATATTAAATTCTGAATTCTTCTGGGGACAGTATTAGACATTTGTAGGTATTTCAAATTATTAGTTTGAACTTTGTAGACGTACCAAACTGCATCTGCCGCTACCAAGAAAAGCAAGATGGTTTGTTTCTATTGAACAGACACTTAATTCTACTATGATTATTAAAGTAAACTAAAATCAGTTTACTACTGACATTTTTCCAATACGAATATTGGATCTGTAAAAAAAGTGAACCCACCAAGTATTCAGCTAATAGATTTGCATTCAGGCATTTCTGACTGTACCATCGAGACCTGCACAATAAGTAATGAAATTTGGTAAGTATTGTTCAGCCACAATGATGGCAAAGAGTGATGAATCATAGCAAAGGTACTTGACTAGTGCGTCCATAAACTTACATAAATTATGCCAGCATCACTACAACATGCAAAATACCTTTTATAGAAATGCACACAACTTCCAAATAATAGCTCTTATGAGGATAAACATATTTTGCTCCCTCAGTAACTGTCACAGTAGTTTTTCGTGCTTTTAAGTATAGCTCTGGCTCAGAATCAATATAATGTGTGTTCTTGTTATTCTGAATTACTTTTGGTTATTCTAGATGCTGGAGAACTCTTTCATCTTTTACTGCCGATAAAATTCATTCTCCCATTAAGGTACATTTACTAACAATTGATATTCACTACTACTCAGTTATCATATACTTGTAGCTACAAGTTTAAAAAATCTGTGGTTTAAGAAAAACCGAAAACAAAAAAATCCCCTAAAACTAAGAAACACATGAAGAAGTGCATTTAATAAGAAGTGGCATGTACACATACTACCTACAGAAAGGAAGCACAACTTTAGCTAGAACTCATCAACTCAAATGTCTGATTCCAATCAGTATGTCTAGAGCCATCTGTTAAACCATGGCTTATTAATGTTAATTATTTTGGCTACAACAGTAATTTTCATCTTCTTGTTTGCAGATCCTTACGAGTCAGTGAACTTAATTCAGGAGGCTGACGATGGGCAACTCAGAAAAACAAGCTATTGAAACCTATTGCCAGTAGACTGAAAAACATTGAACAGAAATCTGTGTATCTACTAGCAGATTTTTATTGGTCAGAGAAAATAAAAGACGAATTAAAGCCATAAATAGCATCATCAGCTGTGATGAAAGAGAAATGTGGTGGGCAGGATATAACGATAATGAATCTGTTTTAAACAAGACAAGCAATTGCATGCTGTGAAAAATATACACAACAGAAAGGTTTATTGGTTTAGGCAGGACAATTATAATATGAAGACCATAATCACCAGTGGTTTTAGCAGATAAAGAAATTTTAGTCAAAAGGAGACTTACTTATTAAAGTTATTCATATCAAGCATTTGGAGGATTGGGCTCATGCTGATACAAAAGATCAATCAAGTGATGCATAGCTACTCATAATTTTTAGTTTTATTTCAGGACATGCTTAAACTACTTGACAAGAAGAGAAATAGTGCCATCTGCTGACATAAAGAATAAGCACTTGAAAGAAAAACCTAACAAAACTCTTACAGCCAATGTTTTTTAAAAATGAAGTTCAAACCTCTGCAGAAAATAGTGTACCCCCAAACTGTTTAGGCACACGTTTCATATTTCTTCTAGTTCTGTCTGCTTTCAAGAATTTAGGATGCAGAGATGGAATGGATGCCCTTAAAATGTTTTGTGTGTTTTTGGCAACTCTGCCCCCACAAAGACACTGCACAATCCACAAACTTTCCCTTTAATAGCTAGAACCCAACATCCTTCTGAGTGTTACTTACACTTCCTATAGTAAACATAAATGAATGTTTGTTAAATAAGCATTATCTACTATATTTCCTTTAGGCCATACTGTATTTTGCCTTAGCAGAAAATTTAACAGCTAAGTAAGAATCAAGAAAGTAAAACCAATTTAGTCCATTCAGAAAAATCAGACAACCGTGGGATTGTGCTGTTTTTTATTGTGTTTTCAATGGAGAAATACATCATCTGTTTACAAAATAGCTCTTGAAAAATACAAGGAGTACAGATACTATAAAACAAAGCAAACTCCAGTCATGAGACACTACGTACATCATGCGAAAGCAACAGTCTGATCTCCAGGTTATGAAAACTAGAATTAAAAAGTCACTATACAGAAAGGTTCCAAGTTTCCAGCTTGGCAAAACTTGGGTGCAGTTACATGAAACGTTTAATAAAATGAAAAAGATTTTTCGATGTGTAAACAAAATGACAAGACTAAATTTGTGCCTGGCAATTTCGATCTAAACTCCATAGCTACACAAAATACACAGACAGCTTGTACACTTCAACTGTTAAGATATAACCTTCTCTGGGGGGTGGACGACAGCAGGCTGCACAGGGCAAGGAAAAGAGAAATATTGTATACTAGACATCTTAGACAAATGGCAAAAAAAAAAACAAACCCTTCAGTTACTGCACAGCCTAAGTAAAAGATAAGCTACACTCTGACTTTGGAGAATTAATTTAGAAGGATAAGGGGAAGAGTGTAAGTAATTTAACTTGTAACATGAAAGATGCATGTGTAATAGGATGGAGCACAATGGGAGAAGGGAGTTCGTAAAACATGCTAATCAAAGTATGGGAAGTATGATTTGACATCCCACATGTTCCAGACTTAAGTAATAGTAACATGAAGTTTGTTATCTACATCTGGTATTACTGTTGGTATCCCTCATGTTCCTCAAATACTGCTGTTCTTTGCTGTGAGAGCTTCAGTTCTTTCAAAAGAAAAAGTTGTTACTTTTTTGATAGGACTACAAGAACAAAAAATAGGAGTAAGAGAGCTTACTAGATGTCAAGTGCTTACTAGAAATATGATTTTTAAAAATTTGGTATTGTTCAGTATGTAAAACTACTTGTGATGAACTATCTAAAAATAAAAAGGTTAAAATTCGTAGGGAAAATCTTTTTGCCTTTATTTAAAATTTGAAGCTTTTTAATGCATATGGGACCTTTATGGAGTGTACAAAAATCATATTTAGTGATTCAAAGGCCATCAAGACAGGTGGCGTATTTCACAGGCACACAATATTTACCTGAACACTTTAGTCATGGGACAAATTTTGAATTTGTGCCTAGAGGCCACAAGGTATTACAACTAGATAAGGGGCAAGGGAGAACCCAAATGAGTACATGGCTTGTTTTTATTTTGTATAAATAACTATTGTCCTATATGGTGCATACTAGCTGAAAAAATAATTAAAAAAAAAAAAACCAAACAAAACACAAAACAACCCCCAACATTAAAAGCAAAAGCTTTTCCCAAGAAATAAAGGGGTTAAAAAAGGGAATAAGGAGTTCAATTAGCTCAAAAGAAAGTTTATTTACTGTTTGATTGCTGATTTGTATGCACCTTAAAACAATCCTATAAATAAAAGTAGACCACATCTTCATCATGTCCCACCAATACCAAAACTTCCCAATTACTTTCTCAACTTACATCTTATGACCCCAAGATCTGACATTACATTTTAAAGACTTTCTGCTGCTTGATGGCAGTTGAACTAAATATACTATACACTTCGTTTTCAATGTATAGTATATCAGAATTTAATCCAATTTGCAAATTACTACTGTTGAAGAGATTCTTCAATAAAATGAAAGTTTATCAGCTAAAGATCTAAAATTAGTCATACTCCAATAAAAAAGTACATAAAAGTGCATTTAAGGGATTCTTATGCCAGTTTTATCTCAATTTTGAAACAATGCATCAAACAAATTCAATCAGAATGTCAAATATGGCTACAAATAGTGTTCATGTTTTTAAAGGCAGTAATCCTTCGAAATATTTAATGTAACTGTTGCTAACACATTAATTGTACTCCTGGCTTCACATACTAACCTGGACTTCCAATCAAGCGGCGACTTTAGTCCAGAAAGGGAAGTGCACAAAATATACCTAAATCCGTTTGCGATTATGTTCTAGTCTTGCACCCTCCGTTCTCCTTTTTTTTCTAGCATTAGAAGACAACAGGTTGAGTTGGCAGATACTGTTTATGGACCCCTGAGGTGATTTTTACCGGTTCAATCTCAATTTTATTGAATTCTTGATAACAGGAATAGGATTTGCAGGAAGAGCAGGGATATCTGAAAGGTCTGTACTGGGTGTTTTCTGAAAAGAAAAGAAGTTTGGTTGTATAAAAAGAAAAATATTGTAGTAATTGGCATTAACTTTCAAAACAAAGATTTTTAGAAGACTTTTTAGGAATATATGAAGATGATTACAGATTATAAATAGAGAAGCAGGTATTTCCTTTGCCTACACAGTCTTTACTAAAGAAAATTTGTACAAGAATCTTTGTGTGCTTTTCCTTTTTTGACAACCGCCAGAAATTAGCAAGTGCTGCAGATAAAGCTGGGCCTACTACTAGCCTGTATCATAGTAAAACATCCACATAATAAGAGTGCTTGATCAATGACATCTACTATCTGATCTACATGTTTAGTATTTAAAAAGGCCTTTTAACAATTCAGTGTTAAGTCTCTGCCCTTACAGATGAGTGATGAAAAACAGTTCTCAATGCGAAGTGTGCGTCTTCATACACTCACATTCCAGACTGCTGAAAAACTCTTTACAGACAAATTTCCAATTTTTCATATTGGTTCAGATTTACATGAAAAAAGGTATAATGAACTCTAAAAAGGTACTGTATGAATGTGTTAAGAATTCCACCTTGCAAGAATCCGAACACTTTTTTCTCACTTAAAAGACTTAAATATCATTTAGCAAAATTATATCTAAAGCAAACAAAAGGAAAACACCGAAAAGAAACGCACTCAAGATCCAGTGAGATTCATTAATATCTAACTTGCCTTACAAGCCTCTAAGGTTGGGTGGTTTCTTTTTTTTTTTCTTAAGTGCTTTCACTTCCAGTGTGGCACATTTGCCCTCCCAATAACACAGTCACTATGCAATACTTCACATCATTTATCATAAAATGTTTTCCCGTGTTACAAATATTAAAAATTTATACAAGGTACATTTGATACATGGGGAAAACTGCATTAAAATGACTGCTCTTAACTGCTGCTTTATTAAAAATAAATCAATCAAGTTAACACTGATTGATGCAGTAGCAAAGCACAAAGTAGCAAGGACCCAGGGCATAACAGCTCTGAACTTTGCATCACCCCTGCCCCAAGTAACCCCCAGTTGGTGCTGATCGGCAGTTTGACATGTTTCTATTTTCTGCAACATGGGCAGTGTTTTAAAGCCAACAAGAACACCGAAAAATGACAGAAGAGGCTCACCATCCTTTTGTAGTTTCCAGATTACTTTTGCTAAAGTAACAACCACACAACCTGTAAAAAAGCTACAAAGTTTTGTAATAATCCCCCCTCAACAACAGATAAAATAAAATTGGTGTACTTACTAAACAATCTAAAAACTTCTCTGAAGCTGTTTAGGAAGTCCATGTGGCATCTACAGTTTTTGCCAAACTGTTTTGCTATCTTTATTCAGTACTGCTCATACAGTTCAAAATGTCCAGTAAGAAATACCATTATTACTATTGCAACAATCTCCATTTTCAACCAACACATTCACTACACAAACTTTACCAATTCAAGTGCACATAAAATGCTTTATGATAGCGATACTTGAATCAGCAGAGCACTGGGAGAAGCTTAAAAATGCTAGTAAGACAGATGTGCCCTCTAAAAGTTGTTACAATATTAAAAACAAAAAATTAAGTGAATGGCACAGAATTCTTACTGTTTTCCAAAGAACCTTACACTGCTAACACCAGTGGCTAAGTAGTGACAAGGTTGCAACTTCTCACTTGTACCAAATATTAACATCTGAAGTAACATTTCAGACATCCTCAACCTCTACCTGGATATCTTTGAGCAGCAGCTATTTAAAGCATTTGTTTCCTTGTTAGAAAGGATTATTCTGTGATGTGCAAAGCACAAAGGAATAAACTGAACCCCTTACTTTGAAGGCACAATTCAGAAGAGCAAATCCAGCTTCAGTCAGTTTGTATGGCAAGCCATACATGTTTAGCTACAATGCACATTCAGTAAGATCAAAGACCATCTAAAACACAAAAACTGTGACAGTAACAAGTAGTTTTCCATACAATGGATTTATATTTAAAATTATACATTTATTTTTAACATCTGGACTCATTTCAGTTTCAGTGCTTTCATCACAGATTTACATACACACACATGTATGGCAGCATTGCTTTTAAAAACAGTACCTGAGGAGCTTGCAGAGAAGTTGTCTGAAGAGTTTCTGTTTGAGAATTAACATTCACTTCTGTCTCAATTTGCTCCTGAAAACACAAAAGCATCACCACAAGTTATACCCACTTCCAATGAGCTACTTACATACAACTCCTAGAACTCCAGAATGCTTTATACTGTGCAAAAGAAAAGAGCAAAAGAAAAAAGCAAGCATCAGTACTTGCTGCACTGACACCCTTCCTTTTATATTGGAATAAAATCACCACACTGGAGAATGGAGGAATCACCACACTGGAGAATGCTTCAATTAGGGGTTTGACATCAACACAAGCTATATCACTTCTCAGTTGCCACTTATTTAACCAATTAACACCTTTTATACAGAATCCTATAGCAAAACATTACATATCATTCAACACACTAAAGACAAAAATGGTATTATCAAGGAAGATCATGCAAAAAGCTACAGCATTTGTTTAAAAATTTAACTGCTTTTCCACAGCTTTTGCCATTCTGCCAGGAATGTTTTCCTGCTGCTTTAATGGGTTGAATCAGCTTTCTAAATAAACAGATGAATGTCAGAGACCAAATTTCAGGTACAAAAGTGGGACTACAGGACTAAAGCAGGACGATAGCACATTCTCATTTTAATAAAAACGGTCTGCTAGTTCAAATTGTACCATTTAGTAACCATACTCTAAAAAAAGCCACGCATTTCAATGGAAGAAAACCTATGTTTATGGTAATTTAAGAAATTTAATTCCACCATTTCCTTCCATAAATATTAAGGACAAAGACTTAGAAGAGACTGCCAATAAAAACTAACAGGATTAGCTATGTCTTTTATAATAATCTGTATCCAGTGGATCTATTTTTGAAGTGAGGATTAAGTGCTTACATGTATTTGTGCCCTCACCTATCTTAAGTTCAGAGACATTTCAAGGCGACTGCCTAACAAGATACAATTCCTCACTTAAGGGCATTGAAGCTATAAACCAAAGACCTTACATTTAATCATAACTGTAATTTCCAGAGTATTCCAGAGAATGCACCCCATAAAAACTGCAAAATCCCAAGTGGAGAGCTGCTATCGTACAGCTAAAAAGATTCTGTCACCCTTTCTGTTCACCACTAAGCACAAAAACTGTCTGCTAAATCACAAGACACTGGAGGGGCGCATTGAATCTCCAAAGTCCTCAAAGTGTATGCCGTAACTTCACACAATAATTTCACTGCCAGAGAAGATTTACTTACCATCACTTGAAATTTTTTTATCTAAAAAGTGAACAAGGTGGCTGGCTTTAGGATTCTCAGCCCAACACGCAAACTCGCAGTAGAATACATAGGACAATTGTTCTTTCACTAATTAACATACATAAGGTTTGCGATGCAGGCAAAACACAGAATATTAACACATCCCTGATCTAATTTAACAACCTGAAATATAAATATCATGACTAATTTTTTCGCCATGCATAATACCACGTGAATGACCAGCAGAGAACTGACAGTCCTATGTGACTATGGATTCAGGCTCAACTTAGCGTGGCAGCAAGCAAAGGACTGCAATTCATCAATACTGACATAAACAGTAAAAAAAGTAACATATCCTTTGGATATCTTTACTCGAGAGTCTATATCTAGACACATTCTTAGTCATTCCTGGAGAGAAACACAGTAATTTTCACAAGGAAGAGTCCCAAGTAATATATGCAAAATTATATAGTTTAGGCATAGATACCTTAGTTTCCATTTTTTCATGTTCATTCAAATCTATACAGCTAGTATCTTCACTTATTTCATCCTGCTGAAAAGCAAACACAGAAATTATCACAAACTCTAAGAACATATTTTAAAAAAATCAACAAGAAAATAAGGTGAAAGTGTTTATAAGGACAGAATTAGTTGTAAGACCTAGCATAACACAGTCTTACCAAAATAATTACTTTTAAGACATGAATTTAGATTCTAAGCATTTGTGCTAATGCAGTACATGTGTCACATGATGAGTATCAACGAAATTAAAAACACCTTGGCAAGCTGAAAACATCAAGCAGCAATGCAATCAGATTAGAAAATATCTGAAACTTGGAATATGAGAATTTGCACTCTGGGTGAAATGAATATTCAAAGTTTTGAACATTGCTATGGTATGATCTCAAAATCTCAAATACCTCTTCAATTTTAATTTTCTTAGGAGACTCTTCTTTATGGGGAGAAGATGTCCTTTTCACTGCTGCGACAGGGCTAGGCATTTTTGTTGCAACATTTCCTGAACTTCTTGGTGATGGATTTAATAGATACGCTGAGGGAACAATTCTAGAGATGGTAGGCTTTGGTGGTGGAGAAATGGCTGGTTGTGTGGCAGTTTGAGGAATGCTTTCATTTGAAGTACCTATGGACAAATAATTTAAAGATCTTCAACAAGAGGAGTTGACACAATCATTTTAGTTCAGTCACTGGTATTTTTGGTCTCTAATCAAAACCCCTGACATCAAGAAGGCATCAAGGAAGTGGTACAGTTAATGGTCTAAGCATCATGTTGGAACACCAGGTGTGCATACACTGCAGAGTTTAGTTTCAAGCTCATTCCTGAGCTTGAGTACTTTCTCAGAAAGTTCACTGATGACACCAGGCTGTGTGGTGCAGCTGACACACTGGAGGGATGGGATGCCATCCAGAGGAACCTGGACAGGCTGGACAGGCGGGTCAATGCAAACCTCATGAAGTTCAACAAAGCCAGTGGAAGGTTCTATGCCTGGGTTGAGGCAATCCCAGGCACACCCACAGGCTGGGCAGAGAAGTGACAGAGCAGCTCTGAGGAGAAAGACTTGGGGGGGTTGGTGGATGAGAACCTTGACATGACTTGGCCATGTGCCCCCACCACCCACAAAGGCAAAGGTGTCCTGGGCTGCACCAAAAGCACCGTGGGCAGCAGGGGAGGGGGTGATTCTGTCTCTCTGCCCTGCTCAGGNGAAGGGGGCCTACATGGAAGCCAAAGAGGGGTTCTTTGTCAGGAACTGTAGCGATAGGACAAAGAGTAATGGGTACAAACTAAAAGAGGGGATGTTTACATTAGATATTAGGAAGACATTCTTTACTGAGAGGGTGGCCAGACACTGGAACAGGTTGTCCAGGGAAGTTCTGGATGCCCCAACCCTGACAGTGGTCAAAGCCAGGTCAGCTAACGCCTTGAACAAACAGGTCTAGTGGGAAGTGTCCCTGCCCATGACAGGAGCGGTTGGGATTAGATGACCTTTTAGGTCCATTCCCAACCCTTAGCATTCTATGATCCTGAGAAAGAATTCCTGTACCAGCCACAGGGTAGCCATGGCAATGACATTCTGCTTAGCCTAATTTAACCCTGCTTAAGGCAGGCTATATGAGCCCAGGCAGAGCTCTCTACTAATACAGCTGTATTATTTGTGGTACCTGAAGTTCTACTGCTTCTGTACTTAGCCATAGATATGCATTGCCAAGACTGCCTTAAATCAAATCCAAGAGCAATCTGATACTCCCTTTTTCACTCAAAAATGAAGTTTATCACTTCTCAGGCTTAGATTACACGATGACAAATATTAAGTCATCACAGAGCATCAAATAAAGAACGGATATCATATACATCCTTTTAAAAAAGGCTCCATATGACAAAGCTCTATCTCATCAATTGCCTACCTCAAACCAATAAGCGCACATAGGGAGATGCTCCAGGATGAGAAAAAATACATTGAGGAAATTTTTCATTAACAACTATCAGGTGATAAACATTTTGATTAACCAAAATATAAGAATGAACAACTTCTGATATGCTTCCAAATCCAAAAACCAGTCACGCCATTTAAGCTCCATTTAGTGCTCATGGACAAACTTACTCACATTGATGCACCTGTGACACGATAAAAATCAGAGAGAAGTAAGACTAAACCATGCCACACATCAAGAGTGAAATGAGAGATTTAATTTTGAAAGGCTAACAAGTCACTCTTGTGACTCCCCTTTTCCACACACTCCCCTTTTCCATCTATTTCTGACTTGCTCCTTGTACACAGCTAAAGCTCTGTCAAAAAAGAAGAGTAGCTGACTAAGAGAACATTTTCACCAGATGCTTTTATTCTTTGACTAAAAAGTCAAATTTTAAAATTATTTTTAAGTAAAGTGTACTTTTTCTTGCAGGAAAATGGAGGATAAAGTCAGCACACACGGTGGGACATATCTGAACAGACGTCAGTAAGGAACGTGTTTCTGCTTACACATGAGTCTTTTTCATTCCTAAAATCAATTTCACGAAGCACAAGGAGCGGGAACACGGGAGCACAGACTACATACAGACAGTACAGAACCACCTTGAGTTTAACTACATAATGAATTAAAAACAAATATAAAAATTGTTCTTCCAGCTTTAGATAGTTTTTTCCTCATTTAGCCAACCAAACTATAGACCTACATTAGGTCATTGGAACACTGCTGCTATTGTGAATGGCAAATATAAATCCCTGAAAGAAATAAACATCACAACACAAATATTCCTCTATACTTTTCTGAATCCTAAAGAAAATATTGAACTATGTGTATCAAGGAGAACACATTACAGCATGTGTTAAGTAAAGACTAGAAGACTCAAACTGGAAGAAAAACTGCCTTATAAACATTACCAAAAATTCAACAGAAACAATATGCTATGCCATTTTCCTTACCCCCTGAGCTTTCACTGGAATTTATTTGTGGCACAGTGACTTCAGAAGCCTGTGTGTTGGTCACAGATGCTGCTGTTACAGCTGGCGCAGGACTGCTTCTGCTAAAAAGAGAAAAATTATGAAATGCTGAAGACATTAATAAAGCTATGGTGCTACATGATCCATCTTTCATGACATCGTATGTGTGACCAGTAACCACAACTGGTATTTTACCAACATTACAGAGAGAACCTATGTCAGTAAAAATGTAAAAATGAGCACTGGCAATCTACTATCAAACTCAAGCAATGGAAGCTATTTCAAATATTTAATTTAAATCACTCAATGACAATTTTTGAGACCAGGAAAAGATCTCATTTTATTTTTATCACATTTGTATTTAAAAGACAGGCAAAATTAAGGCAGTGCCCACCCAAATAATGTGTAGGGAAAAATACAGCAACTATTTACTGAAGGATGAAACAAAACCAGTGTAGAAGGACAGAACAAAGTGTTTGTTTTTAATTTACACACACTGTTACAATGATGATTTCAGTCTAAAATCATCCCAAGCAAAGGTTTGGGGCTTCAAGTGGCCAACCACAAAAATGATTCTTTCATTTTCAAGAAATTGGGAAGCAGTGTGCATCTAAAATCAGCCAACAGCAATTTCCACTTCACCTGTGACATCCTAAGTATCACAGGCTTATTTCATTAGCACAGATACTGGTATCCACTACTGTTACTCATTTACCAAGGAAGACTAACTAAAAGAACACTTGTCAAAAGGACCGAGTCAAGTGTTTCATCCCACACAACATCCTATAATACATGTGCAATACTGCTGAACTGTAGGAGATTGATAAATTCTATATGTATCAAAGAGATGAACATGAGACTCTTGAAAGAAAAGAGTAAACTCATTCATTGGGGCAAACTGGAAATAAGGTAGGAAAAGACTTAATACAGAAAGTTAGTATTAAGAAAACTTTAATATGTACACTTTGAAACTACAAGGGGAAATTATGTTCCTATGCTTAATTTGCATAGGTATCATCAGTAACAGCAGTAGCACTACTGATTTCGCAGACAGAAAATCTAAACCTTGCTACTGTCTCACACTTGGATCCAAAACTCACAAAACTACTTGTTCACCCCTACAACTACTTGTTCACTACCTCTCATAGCCTCCTACTGCAGAGCCCAAGTTTTTGTATCATCCTGTTTGTCTATGCATTTTTACCCAACTTTAGAATTCCTCATCTCAAATCCAATGCCATGCTCCCTATTCCCCAAATGTCGCTCTAGTGCTCAAATTGGAAATAAGAGTGTCTACAATCTCCATCCAATTTGGAACATTCCCACCTTGGTAGCAGTGGTATCTCATGGGTACAGTATTTGCCATGTGTTTAACACAAGTAATGCAGGAAGAGAGAGCAGCAACAAGACTGAAAGTCTTCATTACCCCTGAGAACTTCCGGAACTGTTCAACGGACTCGTCTTCATAGCACTGGTAGGCGAAGGCACAGACGTGCTGTTATCACTGTCCATAGACAAGTCTAGGCTGCTGTCATTCAGAGCTGTCAACCTGATCCCTTCCGTTGAGTGCTGCAAGCCACAAGGCAAAAGAAAACTCTGTTAGTCTAATTAAAGGTTTAAAAACAAACAGAAATTACAGTTATTTCAAAATGCAAACTTTAATGGACAATTTTCAAATCCTTTTACATATAAATAATCCACTATCCTCTCACTACAAGCATTTATATTTTCATGTTCACAACTCTGGTACAGATTTGTCTGAACCAATCATGTTCAAAAACAAACTGCTACTGTATTTAATGATTATATTTTCAGCTTTATTTCAAATTTCTTTGGTTTCATGGACTTATAAATACTTCACTAACTTCAAAGCAACTGATGTACATCAAAACAAACTGATGTACATAAAAAGAATGTAAAGAGGATTTGAACTTAGTACGTGGAGAAGAAAAACCCTTTTCTGACATAGTACTACTACTTAAAGAGATGTATTACTTAATATTTACATTGTTCTCTGAAACACATCTACACTTGGAGTCAATAAAGATTTCCTAGTCCTTAAAAACAGCATTCAATATAAAACAGCCATAGAAATAAAGCATGTTATTCAGCTACACTTAAAACAGCATATGGAACAGTGATTCAGCTTTTAAAAAACCCAAGCAAACCTGTAGTGCTCTCAGATTAAGGTAATACAAAGCAGCAAGGATTTTGAAATAGACTGAATTGTTCAATTCAAAGTTCCACCCTTTCTTCCTGACTCCACTAAAATTAAACAATAATCCAATGCAGCATCTTAATTAAAATCTAATGCTACCATTTTCATATATGGCCACAAAAGTAAACTATTCAGCCAGACAAGAAGATACTATCCACATTGTTGATGTTCTGAAAAATCTAGTATTACATTTAGTGCTCCTAATAATACTGCTCCACTCAAATGAGATCATATTGCAGGTAAAATTAAGATCGCAAAATTGTGATTTTAATTCTTTGATTAGTAAACCTAAAAATCTGAGTAAACCTAAATTAGAAAACCTAAAAATCAAAAATTTGAGAGCAATGACATTTTCATTGCTCTCAAATATTAGTGAAGTTTACCTTTTTCTTTTTCTGAAGCACATGATTAGGTAGCAGTTGGTGAAGTTGCTTACGTTTCACATGCCTTGCAGCAATCTTCATATCCATCTCAAACATCTTGCTGTTTATTGCTTGCCTATAAACTACACAATGAGAATAACATTAAGACATACTGAAGCATTTTGCAAAGTCCACTTACTTGCCCAGGCAGAAACAATCTGTGTTTCAGAGCGCTCATTGCCCTCAAGAACAAGAATAATGTTTCCTTGTTCTAGAGGAAGAAGGGGAATTGCCTACCAGGCCAGCACTGATAGTACAACCACAAACATTGGTTTGGAAACAGGTGACCTGTTTTTCAAGAAAAATGTACTGCAAGCACACAGTTTTTAAAAAGTTTATTTTTAACAAGTTTTAACTGTAAGAGCTCTGAAGCAACATGTTCATTTCTTCTCAAAGAGACTAAAGATAGAAGTAAAATTTTCTCGTAAGAATTACATATTTACATAAAATTATTTGCTTCACAGATAATTTTATTTATGCAGCTCCTGCAACAAATGGGTTTTAAATCAGGAGTTAAGTGCTCATGTGCCACTTAATGTATTAAAATTACTGTGGCAACTCATACACCACTAAGCTTTTATATAAAAGTTATTTATGTTTGGGTTTTCTCTGTTTCGTTGGGCTTTTTTCTTGCTTTGGTATGTTTTTGGGGTTTTTTTAAAATTTTGTACTGTTGTTTCGGTGGGTTTGTTTGGTTGGTTTTTGTTTCTTTTAGTTGTGGCTACTACAACGGGTTATTCCTCTTCACCTCGGAACATCTGCTTCTGGTAAGTCAACATGGTAAGCGCTAGTACAAGAACTGCACTGGAACCCAGGATCCTGGGTCCAAGTAAAGCCAGGTAAAAATGAAAAGCTTGTTAATTCACACTGACTGTCTCCACAACGTTAAACAAAAGGTGGGGCAGACGTATGAATAAAAAAATGGTTCTATGTATCTTAAATACAAAATCTCAAGCGGTATCTCCCTTATTCACTGTCTACTCTACAAACATTAAGGAATCTCACTGAATAGGCTGTGAACATGTAAGCAAAAAGGTGTTAAGAGACAGGCACACGAAGAGTTCAATGAATATTGAGTATTGAAGAGAGTACTGCACTACTTCTTAGTATTGAAGAAGCTCATAAAGCCTCTTTGTAGAAAATTATACAGGTGACAGCTAAAGTAGAAGCATGCTCAATGAAACCAGACATGGTTAAAGCATTCCATATTTGTGACTTTAGGTCTTAACAAAGTTTCCACCCAAGGAAAACCTAGATCACTCTTCATGTCTCTCTTCCTCCCCTCGCTCCCGCTAAAAAGCAAGCTATTCTTTAATTTCATCCTGGAAAATGCTTAGCTACTTCTGATAAAATCTTAGGGTCTATTCCAAAAGACAGGGCAAAGAAGTCTTTAGGATGGATTAAAAACAATGAAGACAGACCCACATTAATTTCATATTACCAAAAACCCACAACACACAAACATAAATTGTTTATTAGGCTCTTAGTTCTGGAAGCACATTCACAAATAGAAAACTCTGCATCACAGTTTATAAGTATCTTGATGAAATGCTACTCCACTTTTAAGTGCATATATTTAGATGAACTTCGGGAATATAGTGCAAATAAATCACATTCAAAATCCTAAGTGCAAATTTTAGTCTTTTCATACCAAAATCTGACACGTATGCTACTGAAATACCTGTATATAAACAATAAAAGACCCGAGAAACTGCAACTTCTGAATCCCTCCACTCCTTCAAAGCAGCAGCCAAGGTACTGCCTTTCCTAAATTCTCAAAAATTAGAATGATGTTCCTATAGTTGCTATAGTTTCTCCTTCTCCACTAATAATTACAAAAAATACTTCACCTCTCAAGAAAGAGATGCCCTTCTGCAGCTATACAGGACAAGAAAGAACTTCGAAACCTTGGCATGATTTATGAATACACCTATATATTTATTGCACTCAAAGGTGTGAGTTAGAGGGGTGTCAAGGTGTCCAATTCCCTTGCTTCCTCAGACTTACTGAGTCTTAGAAATTCAGAGACTGGGGCTCCATTAGGTAACACTTGAACCTATTCCTTCCACTCTGTAAATACAGAATACTTGAGCCTGAAATGATGTTTGTTTAAAAAAAATGCAAATGTATTAGATAAATCTGTCAAAGCTACTGTTCTTGACACTCTGGAGTCACACTCCTCAGCTGTTACCAATTCTTTGCTTACAAAATTTCTTATGTGTGTACTAAGCTATTTTTGTGAATCAAAAAGTAAACATCAGAAAGTCAAAAAGCTCTCTTACACTGAGCGTTGGACATGAAAGTAAAAGTTACTGAATCAATTATGTAGTATGAAACACCATGGAATAAAAGACATTTTGTTAATCCACTGATAAATTTAGCTTTACCAAGTAACAAAAATATTTAAACTATACTGTAAATTTTTGAGGTTAAGCTTGCTAGTTCACATATGATAACTAATTCATCTGTTTAATAAAGATTACAAAATAATATACCACACTTTTAGTGAGATCTGCAAGATGTGTGTGTAATTTCTATCACTTTTAACGAGAACAAACTGAAAGTGATTAGTCTGAAGTGTTTAGAAGCATTAAAACTCATTGAAAATGTGTTTCATTAAACAAAACCCCTAACTCCCTGGCTGAATCCCTTTGTGCAGATACAATTCTACTACTACTATGAGCATTATGAATAAAGACTGCGTTTTGAGCAAAGACAAAAACTTCAACAAGTTTATTAATACCAGAACACCTAGAAAGCAAAACTCACCTGTGTCTGTAAAAGACTGAATGTCGTAGGTAAGATCAACACTTAAATTTTCAGAGTTTTCAGTTTTCTTAAACACCAACCCAATCACCCACATTGTACGGTATTCTTCCCTGGAAAATGTTATATAAAACAGTCATGTAATACTGACAGAATTAACTAACTTAGTAAGTTATTTGCTGCAATAGACAACAGTTGTACGTTTTAGCTCCACTAGCAATGGGAAACTAGACATTCAAAAGCAAAAACCTAAGCTAACAATATTCCCTTTCCATTCACAACATAGAAGTCATGAAACACTACACATCTACTTCCAGCAAATAAACTACGATCATCAGTAGATTACTCCATTCAATTGTGCTCCCACATAGATCCTCTCATGCAGCTACTAGCATGAGAGTAACCAGCTGTCAACTAGCCATAGCAACTATAAAGGCACTGAAAGTAATCAGAATCTATTCCCCAACTAAGCAACTTCCATTTTGCAACCTAAATGTGTCTTTTAACACTTTAATTTCTTAGCTATAACTGATCACAGACTGCAGGTTTCAGTTAAAAATCTCCCTCTGACAGCTCCCCTTCACATGGGAAGGTGAAAAAATGTCCTTGGTACACACTGGGAAGACAACCTTTCCTGGTAGTGTTGCTTGCATCAAGTCCTCTGAAATAAGAGCTAATTGGAGTCTCTGATTATGCAGGCAGTTGTAGCTGTAACCACCCACTAAAACACTGCTGAAGAGGTACTGCCTGCTTTCGTCCAATTTTACTCAGAGCATGCATACAACAATTATATAACCCCTAAAAAAAAAAAAAGTAGCACCACACTGTATTTAAAGCAGCTAATGTGTGGAAAAGGCTCTGTGCAAGGATAACAAGGCTTTTCACATATTCCAGTAAAGACATTCTCACACTTCACACATAAGTATGATTCCTTACAAATTAATTACAATGCCATCTCAAAATAAAGTCTTAAAAGAGTTTTCAGCCCCCACACACCTGCAATTGCTGTTTTGAGTGGGGGAGGAAGGAGTGGCAGAGGGAAGAAGTAGTCAAAAAACATCTAAAATCCGCAGCAATCTGAAGTACTTGATATTCTCTCCACTGTTTCCACAACCTGACAAATTCTAACAGTTATTATGATTTCAGCGATATTCATCCCAGCCGCTAAATTTTGTAAAATTAAATGAACTTGGTTACTCAAGAGCTCCTTTCTACAGTGCCTGATGTTCTCCCAGATTCTCAGTGCTTCTTCACAATTAAAACGGCATCAACTAAGTAGCAGTAACTTATACAGGCTGGCAAGAAATTATGCAATTAATAGTTATTAACAAAATACATTTCCCCTTATTTTCTGATTTAGAAACATTTTTATAAAGAATTAAAGAGCACCCAATTTCAAAAATAGTACTTAAGAAGAGCTGAATATTGTTTGTTTGCCCTGAGGTACTGTCATTAAAAAATAATCCTTTTAAGATTCTATAAAAATGTCCATTTATTTATTAATGAAACAGTATTTTAGTTAGCTTCTCCCTACTAAATGAAGAAAATGGGTTTGCTTACTTGTCAGGATTCTCCTTGGGTGCTGGGAATGACTGTGGATTCACATGAGCCAGTGTAATGAATTCATTCTTCTCCAGGTTTCCGACTAGAATACGGATTTTTGATTCCACCAAGCCCACCCTGTATAAATGTCATTTATTAACAAGATCTCATTAACAGGAAATAATAGAAGTATCTAACATCATATATCAGGATAAAATCCTCAACATTCTCCTTATATTAATACTTGAGACTACTAATGAATTAGTGCACGTCAGATTAATTCAGATCAATAATTTCAGTTAAGGCATTACAAAACCTGACACAGGGGAGGCTTAAGAATACCCTGCAGCTCTCTCTGTGGCCTGATTTTACAAATGGAATTAAACACAAGACATTACACACCAGATAAAAGGCAGTCAGAAGGAACCACCACATATTTATCCAATATTCTTTTGGCTTCAGATGATGAATTTTAGAGGTGAAGAAATTCCCACTACCTGCCAATCTTAAAATTTCACTAATAAAAGAGATCAGAAACGTGGGAAAGGGGAATTTTTATTTTGAAAAACAGCATTTCAAGTGACGAAAAACATACCTCCTCACACTGCTTATTAAAAAAAGCACACAAGGCATTTGTGAAGTAAACCTGACAGTGCTGTTAAGGAGAAATTCAAGCAACAGCCTTTACTCCCCAGTTTTTCATTTTAATTTTCTTTTTTTTTTCCCAAAACTCTACGATCTGTATCCATTTAATTTTGAAACACTGAAGCTCTACTTCCTTTCATTAAGAAGACACCTGATACACTAGATACTCCCTCGTGTCCAAGGCTGATGGGGGGGGAGGGGAGGGAGGGAGATGTTCTTTTTGTTGTTTGGTGGGGAGGTTTTTTTGTTTTGATTTGGTACTTTAAATCTCAAGGTTTACTCACCATTCTAGTCGCTGTTTTTCTGTCGGTGCGCTTGCTAGAAGTACAATATAATGCCTTTGGAGATAAAGACAATATGCTATTCTATATATATTTCTAAAACTAGACATTCAAACCTTAATACTAAAACTCTGCAGTAAATTCTACATTGTAAAATACAGATTATTATCTCAAGTATATATCGTACATTAAATTAAGTTTTGCTAAGTAGAAAAAGGGGCTATGTCCCAACTGTGTGACTAACAGATTTTGAAACATTTTGGAGTTTAGGGACATTTACAACTCCGCTGTAACACCAGTAACACCAATAAAAGGTTAGGAATGTAGCACTGGTTGAAATACTTCAACACCTGATGAGATTAGGGATTTAACTGCCTACGAATCAAGAAAAAATAGTTATTCCCAACTACCTTTACATGTCAGCTGTCTTAGTTGCAACATTATTTCTGAATAGTGAGAGCAGTGGTTAGCACACATGCATTTGTTCAAAATCTGAAATAACACTATGAAATGTGGTTTAAAAAATTTATCTCTATTTTGGAATTCCCTGAAGACACTTATCTGAAATTTCATAAGGAATGTTTCCTCCGATGGTAATTCTTAACCTCTCAATTATATTCAAGGATATTCAGTGTATACCCACTGTAACTAGATTTCAAAAAGACAGTATACAAAACAAGAATGGTATTTTAAACAAAGAAGCCCAAGGACAGCAGAATGGGAAAATATTAGTTTTAACTTGAGTTCCTAATGAGGGAGCTGAGGCAATCTCACATGCTTTTACAGCCAGGTTTTTCAGCAGCTCAACTGGGAAGTCTTTAACATCCTAAGTCATCCAACGCCACACTACTCTATACTGATACGGCATGTTTAGGTACCTTCACAGCAGGATTTAAAGATTCAAAGTAGTAACATGAGAGACCCTAACATACAGCTCATAGAAAGGAAAGCAAAGTCAGTGACGCTGGAAAACCGTGGTGCACAGTCCTCTGGTGCCACAGGCCTTCAAATCTCAACAGTGAATCCAAATCTGTACTTATCTTTACGTGGCAAAAGACAAAATACTACAACCTTCTGATTTCAGTCAGAGAATGTCAGTGAAACAAGAGAACTGCAAGGGAGATATTTGGAGAAACTTCTTCCCTGTTCTGAACAATATAGAGATTAAATAACCTATTCATTCTGCATTTTGGCAGAATTGACTGCTTCACAGAAAAATGTCATGGATCTTTTAACTCCATATGAGAAGTTACTAATTACTAATACTCATTTATTCTAAGGAGTGCTACACTTTCAGTAAGATTCCTACATCACACATATCACACACTTGCAGAATGTTTCATTCAGAAGAAATGACAATGTTTAACCTTTTTGATATTTTTAACCAAGTTTGAATCATAAAAGACAAATCTCAAACATGCAAATATTTCAAGAAACCAATTTTCCAGTTACTTATTAAAATCAGCTCTTTGAAACAAACTTCTGAAGAATCATGTAACAAAAAAAGTAATCTGGCTATGTCTAAAAGCCTCAACTATCTGGTAAGCACCTAGGAAAAACCCTAAGCCTTATTTATGAAAAAAATAAGTAATGATTAATTATTTTTGCTCAGGTAGTGTTCGCTGAAAAAGAAGACGTAAAGGACCCAGTTTCTCCCCACTCACTTACCAGCCGTTAGTGCTGAGAGGGAATCATTCACTAGAAATTTCCTACTACCATTTTCAATAAAATTAAATAGTAGAAGCTGTTAAAAATTTAGTTATCCTTAGTTTTAAGAGTCCAAGGTCTCACTGCTAAATTTTGCTAAGACATGATTTGTTGCCAGTGCCTCAGTCATAATTTTATCACAAAGCACGTGTGTAATTCAGAAGGATCTATCACTACATTATAAAGAAAAAGTGCTCTTAGCTTAAGCTTCTACCTCTCAATGGTGACCTTTAGATTCTGGGTATTATTCTGAAGTATATTGGTTTGGGGTTTTGTTTGTTTGGGGGCTTGGAGGTTTTCTCACTGTCTTCCTTTCAGCATTTTTTTTTCAAAAAAATAACCTAAAGTAAATAGTATGGAATTGTAATGCATCATTAACACAAAAAAACTCACCCAAATTAGAGTCATACTACTTTCTGTGGAAAAAAAATACCCAACCAACCAAAAAAACTCCCACCAAACAAATAAACAAACCCCAAATAAACAAAAAAAAAAACCCACCCCAAAACCAACTGAGAACACCTGAACATGTTAATTTCGATTTTTCTTTATTGTATGCCTGGGAATTATACTTTTATCCAGTACTTTAAAGTCCTATGAAGCCAATAGACCTTTTAAAAAGGTAGATTTATATTGTACTTATTTAGCAGAATTATCTCTTATAATGACATAGAAAGAATATGCTAGAGCTCATTAAATGAGTGCTATTTCTCTCAAAACACTGCTCTCTTGGTCTTAAGCTATAACCATTTCATTTCTCACACAACACTTCAAACTCATAGCCATTTGACATTCTTGTCACTTCCCTATAAAACACCATATCTATATGTTCTTTGTTGCTGCTTCCCCCTCCTTTTGAAAAATTTACATCTACACGAAGGGCAGATAATACGAGCTGTAACTCCCTAACTCCAAGTAATTGCTGACATTTACAAAGTAAAAAAAAATAATTAACTAAAAGCAGATTTCCTAATTTTCCTAATTTCTAATCTGCTCCTACCATGCAGGTATGCAGTAGCCTCTAGATTTCCTTAGCCACGTATCATTTAGGTTTATTTTTAACATAGACAGCAAGTCAAAAGTGACTACGAACAATAGATATTTAGCAACTAATTGCTATTGGGAGTGACAGATTGCTGAAGCTATATTTTCAGAGATTAAAAGAAATGTTTGTCTCAGAGCATTCTCTTATCTGAGAATATGAGCATTATACACTGCTATGAATTCAGCACAACGTGCCAAGGCATCTACAATTTAAACAGGAGAAGAGTGTGAAGAGGGGAAAAAAACTTCAATACATCTAGCCTTCAGGTGGAGATCTAACCAAGAGAGGCACATTTACTGCATATGGATGACTGCATACATTTACTTTGTAAAGGCTACTAACCAAAATTTTAAAATTAACCTACTAAGGAAAAACAGAGAAAATCCTAGGTAATTTAAATTAAAGCAGGCTCCATAATACCATTCCACAGTTAAAAAAGTAAAATTAGACCAAAGATACCATGTGCAAAACGGAAAACCTGTGTATATAATGTTGAGCAAGAGAAGCTTTTATTGCTACAACTGGTAAAACTGCTAAAGCTGGTACACAAAAAACCTAAACATTAAAATGGTGATTATTTCAAATGACATTAAATGCTTCCTATTTTTTCCTATTTTTGAAAGAAACAAAGAAAATGTACTAAGGAACTTACTAGCAACCTGTTGAGCAGAAACTGATTTGTCTGCAGCCCATTTTTTACTTCAAAAAATAATATAATTTAACAGTGCTCTTTTAAATGTTTTCAATCTTAAGTTCCAAGGAACAACAAAAGCCATCCAAATGTTTTAAAGCTTTTATCATGCAAAAGGTATAGAAACAAAACACAGACACATTATGAAGGTCATCAGTCTCTTTTAATGGGGGAACTGTATATTTCAATCTTGTTTAGATTAGTACAAAACCAACCAACCACCCAACACAAACATGTGTAATATATATTTGATCTTGATTCAAGAAAAATGGGTCTCCAATTTCAACTGAGGGCAAAGAAGATGTAGTCCGTATTTTAATAATCGATATTTATTATAAAAATACAACTTTCAGCAAGTCCGTATACATTTAACAAGCTTCTGCCCCACAAGCATACTACTAGAAACCCTATAAGTGTGAAATTTCAGTATTTCCCTTAGAGACATTACAAAATTAGAAAAGCTAGATGTAAGTTAATAAAGATCCAAGAGCCTGAAGCTTTAATGAAAAAAAATCTAATAATAACTAGTACAACTGGTAATTAGTCAACACAATTGCAAAAATATCTTTTATTATCAGAGTAAACTGTTGACTATATTGACAGAAAAAAAATACAGTTTCAAGTACTTATTCATCTTAAATACTGACCTTCAGAATAAGTTCTTTCAACATCTTTTTTCCTGGGAAGACCCATTTTTAGAATGCTTACTGACAGCACTAAAGAACATTTCTATTAGTCAAACCAGATGACACATCTTCAATGTTATTGGTAGCATACCAATTCTAGAGTTAACTGGTGACATTCTAAATATCTGCTCGGGGACTAAAAGGCTCCTGAAATACAGGTTTAAGACACAAAAAAGTACCTGAGGAGATTACTCACTAAGAGAAAGGACAGTAGAGCATTCACTCTCCCACTCTATAGAAAAATCCTAACAGAACACTTTCTGGATATGTAATGTATGTATATTTATGATCCTGTGCTACAGAGCATTATTAGGTAGTTCAACTGATAAACTTAAAATATTCTGCCATGCCATAAAATACATACTTGTACTTCTGAAAGAAGTTTGGAGCTTCAAAAAGTTTGGACCACTCTGCCTTACTCAGCAAAATTTCATCTGTGATAGCAAGACCTAAATTATAAAAAAAAGAAAAATTTAAACTTTTTTTTTTAAATACAGTTTAGTATCCAGAGTAAAGACAGTTTATTAACTTAGCAAAGACTACTACAAATTATTTCCTTCCTTCAAATTCATAGCAATTTATCAAGAAGATTTATAATTCAGTCATAGTTTAATTGGTCATTAAACAAATATTATTAAAAAACCTCAATCTGTGTAGAATTGTATGTTAATTGATGAGACTGGTTATTTCACATATTTTTACTCCGTGTTGTAACATAGCTCCATTTAGTTTTTAGCACATGCCACAGTAGTTATTCAGTTCAAAGACAACAGATCTTTTTCCTTATAGTATTCGTATCACCTCCTGTGCAACGCATTTTACAAAGCAAAGAAACAGTGAGACAATAAGGTACTGCTCTGTCTGAGAAAGCTACTTGTAGCTGCTCCCTGCGTTAAGTCTACTTCTTGCTTTGATAACATCTTCTCTTATCTGCTGTAACTATTCAAGCACATTATTTGGATAAATCCAGAAGACTTATCTTCAAGAGAGTATACTGCCTTATACTAGGCCTAGAAACAGGCATCAAGCGGAACTACTACTGCTAATCTTTCATGTAACATGACACAATCTAAGCCACTAAAATAAAGTTATTATACCATTAGCTCTAATTTTCAGAGCACAAGGCATTCTATTTCATTACCCTCAGTTTCTAAGAGTGAAGGACAGACCTGTAGAAGTATCCACTAAACCTGCAGTGCTGAGCAACATTAAGCATAACAGGCCAAGTTCTACCTCCCTCAAAACAGTCTTGTGTCAATACGCTTTTTAATATCCACCCACCTCCCCCCTTCAAACCATACCCACAACGAAACTATTTAAAACCTCTCTGAAAATGTTTATATAGAAAGCATAAGATAATACTTACCTTGCTTAAATTCCTCAACCATGACCATCCGTGTGGAAACGGACACATTGTACGTAGAGTTCTGCTGTGGGTATGCTGGTGTAATTATAGGCATAAGATGGTACCTATCACTGGGGTTTACCTATATATAACAACAGCCAATCAGTTTTCTTCAAGCATACACATCAGTTAACAAATTTGGATTTCTCCCTTTACTACAACCAAGTCTTAAGTTCTAAGAGACCCTAGTTTGCAGACCAAGAGCTCAGAGAAAGTTTAGAAAACAAGAACAATGCTTTCACAAAGGATATCTTTCTGAATGACAGTAATGTGGGAGGGCTGTAACCTGTCAGCACATCAAGATCAAGTTGCGGGCATTTCCAAAGCCAGAAATGCCAACCGAACAGGACAATTTCCCTCTTTAATAGAAATTAGTTTGTGATAACATGAAACCAAGGACACCTCATCACCGTATGAGCACCTTCTGCAGAATGACTGTCTTCAGACCTTGTGAAAGGTATTTTATACTTTATTTCTGTAACACTTCTGAAAACTAAGAGCCATTTTAAGAAAAGAGGCTCTATGCAACCTGACAGAAGCATCACTTGCATTAACGTACTTTTATTTAACAGCAGACAGGGTAACAAAAAAGAAGGGACACAACATACACACGCAAAATACATTAAAATATTATTAGGGTAACAATCTTGTAGAAGGTAAATAAAAGATAAACCCCTGCCATTACCTTAACCCACTTTGATTAGCTGCTACAACACAGACAGTTCCCATCACACACTGACTTCAAACCTCCTATCTTAGGAATAACAGACTCAAGAACACGTTTTCAACTTTCACATATTTAAATGTGAACTTTTGTCAATCAGAAAAAACAGATTTGAAGTACAAAAGGAAATACAACTCAACCTCTGAAGCTTACACTATTCATCAAAAGAAAGATGAGTTGAATATCAACTGTTCTATG
Organism: Oreocharis arfaki; assembly: GCA_013398015.1. Lineage (NCBI taxonomy): Eukaryota > Metazoa > Chordata > Aves > Passeriformes > Paramythiidae > Oreocharis > Oreocharis arfaki. The sequence continues at coordinate 230,177 of VZRR01012428.1, forward strand.
ATTGACAAAATCGCATTGAGCACACTCATATTATGCCCTACTGAAAGCTCACAAAGGGAGCCATGCATTTGCTGCAAGCTGTTTCACTGACTGCCTGAAGGACATTAATGTCCAATGTCCTTAATGTAAGTGCTACAAAGATGGAGATTAAGTATTATAAACAATATACGAAACAACTAAAAGACTTCAAGTTATGATCTTCTTTGGTGCAAGACGAAAGGACACTTCACTACAACTATATCGAACCAAGCTTATACAGCTGTGACTTGCACTGAAGTCAACTCAAGATACTTGCAAAAGTAACAGGCTTTAAATCACAAGCAAACTATTTTAAGATTAGCAAACTTTCCAAAAATGCATTTCTTTAAGACATGCAACTCTTTATGCTGAATTTTTATTAATATCACTTATTGCAAAAATTGGGAAAAGAAGTACATCGTTCAGCAAGTGTGCTTCAAGAGGTCAATTCAAAACATTAGGGTAACTTTGTTCTATACTCAGGAGAATTAGAAGTTACTTATGAAGATATAACAGCACAACATTAGTTCAATAAACCCAAAATGAAGATCACCTAGGATTTTTTTAAGCAACTGAATTTATTGTACAGTGTGACTTAGAGGGGAAAAAATAACACACTAACCCTTGGGTCCCATACAGGCAAATTTAGATTGCATTCTTCTGGCTGTTTCAATAGCACTGGATTTGGCCATTCCCTGTTCAAAAAGATTGTAGCACTGAATAAGACTATTGGATTTAACCATGTATGTTCAACAAACAATACTTTTGAATGCGATCCTTCTTAACTCTGCTCTCAAGGTAAAGCACCATTTCCTCAAAAATAAGCTGGTCTAATCGGAGTTGTTTAAATAAGCTGTATTGCTGAACTACAATACAACAGCAATTAGCTTCTCCAGGGCATCAAAACAAGGACTTGTCTGTAGTCTTGGAGGTTTACAACCACTGGTTTAGGTAACTAATTTAAACTCCTCTAAATTCTTCCTGAAACATACCAATCAAAGAGAAAGTCCTCTGTGAAGACTGACATTGGGTCCATCTTCAAGCTAGCTGTTTCATGGACAAACTACAGAACAAACAGCCAGCACAATAACAGCATACAGCATCATTACAAACCATATGTATTAAAACAAAATTATAATCAAGAGAGAAAGATACCTTGTTGAATGAAATACTAAAAGTTATCTTCCTATAAAGAGCAGAAGTTAGTTAATCTGTTGGAATTCGCACATTAATGCTCCTATGCTAGGCATGTACAAAATGGAGAGAAGTCCAAGAAACCCATTAAACAGAGATTGCAACCAATTCCCCTCTATTAGCTTAGCGTGGCAAAATATTACTAAACGCTACATACCTCAAGGAGGCTATAAAGCCTATGAATGCAAGGCAGTGAAAGTGTGCAAGTTATCTTCACATTAAGAAGAAAAGACACTATACTTGAAGTAAAGTAACACCTTGGTAAATGATTCTTAAAATCTGTCAGTGTCACATGAAGAATATAGGTATCTAGACATGGTCTTTCAAGAAAAACAGTATTCATTTGTAATCTGCAAAGTTCACTTTTGTCCCATTTGTTCTAAATTTACTTGGAATGTCCCCATCAGAGTTATTCAAACCATCTTTTTGAGCTAACTAGCTCAAGGGTATGAAACAGCATGTAATTCTGAAACACCTACCACTCCACACTGACAAGATTAAAACCCGTATTTTTGCCACTGGCTCTCTTAAATTGCATTTAAGCTATGTGCCTAAACCAGATACTGGCATACCTCCTTTATCCATTATCCCAGCATCTGAATGTTAAAAGACTTTTAAATTTTGCAGTACCTACTACTATTTTCTACTATAAAACTATTTTATCTGAAGAATATTGTTGAGTAACAAAAAAATACCTGAGAAAATTTTAATTAAGAACTGGATGGTTTTGGTTCGCATACTTTAAAAACATGACATGTTGGATGACTTATTGAAAAACTAAGCTGAAACTTTCTGGTGGCAAGAACAATGCTTCTAATTTAACTTAATCTGGTAACAGCTGAAAATGGTATCATAAAAACAGGACTAAAATTTTGTGTCTACAAACAATTTTATTTTAGTTTAATCTAAATTAAAAACAAAGAAACAAAAAAAAAAACCAAACAAAAAAAAAACCAAAAACATACCATTTAGAAAATACCAAGAAAAATTTATGTACAAGAGTTGATGCTATTGCATTTGGATAAAGCTGGCAAGTTCTTGCTACTAGCATAGCCCAGGAAACACCTCCAAGGAAACCTAGTATATTGGAATAGATGTTGTGGCCTGTGGATTGAGAAGGAAAGAGACAAAAGGAGAGAGGTATCAGTAACCAGAAGAGGCAGTGAAAACTTCACAAGTTTTGGAATAAAACTGCTTACGTTTTGCCCACAATTTGATAGCTCTCAGTGTTAACCTGAAGTTGTCAATGTTTGGTACTAGATGCAGAATTTCATCGGTTACCCGGCAACCTGCAAAAGAAAGAATCAGTTACAGTTGCTGCCTCCAAAGTTTTTAGCTTGCTTATCCTCCTTCACCTTCAAAACTACCAAACTTTTTAGATGAGCCTGCTGGAAACTCATTTCATATTCTGATCACTTTTGTTTTCAATCAGAAAGCTTAACATATTTTCATGTGCCTTTTTTCATTTTTAGTGTTGTATAGCAGACTCAGCCAATTCACGAGTGCATGACTACAGTTTTGGACTGCTACTTGATTCTTTGCTATTAATGGATTATATAAACTGTTGAAGAAACAAGCAAGTTCTGCTGCTATGTGCATACATGCAGTATATCATGGAATGTGCAGGCAAACTAAAAAAATTGTAAGTCTTCATGAACCTACAGAAAACCTGACAGTCAGCCCAAAGCTTTGAATTTTTAAGAGCAGGCTAAAAAGACTAATTTTTAAACATACTAGCTGTATCGCTACTTTGATGGGGTATTTTCAGACTGTAACATTATAGATAGGAATATTAACTGCTTGATTTTAGGGCATTTGTAATAAAGAGTAAGTAGTACTCCATTGTTACTAAGTAGTTGCAGAGAGCTGTTTGCAAGAAATAGTATTATCTAAGACTACTTTCAAAGTAAGAGGCAACTATAGATTCTAGAGATTGCACAGATGAGAATTCCACAAAACAGTTTAAGTAGCTGTGATAATTTCAATTATCAAATTTTTAGCTTGTGCCAACAATCAGTGCTCCTCATGCAAACATGCTCCTCTTCCCCATCAAGCCACAGCCAGGCTGAAGCCCCTACCATCCTGAACACAAATAATCTTTTTTTAAACTAAGGTATTAGAGAGAAGTTAAGGGTTACAAGCTAGTAAGCTACTAAAGACCTGACCTCAAACTGACAGCATTTGGATATCTCCAATTTATCACTGAAGCAATTTCACGGTTGTTTATGCAAACACAAATTAAAAAACAAACACATATCTTTATTTACAGAAATACGTAATGCTCCACAAAAAAGTCTTGCAAGTCCCATTAATTTCTAGAACCATATACCAACCAAAGAAGAGAAAAAAATCATAAGCAGTCTGGCCAACAAGACACACAACCCTTCTCTCCAGAAAGATATATAAAACTGGCTATAACTTTATTTCTAGATATGAAGTTGCTGTATTTTCAGTCAAATCCACAACTACTGTATCAAAGAACCTAGGATAATTACTTCAAGATTAGACAAGTTAATATACAAAACAGTATATACATACCATTAAGACTTCGTATGCATCTAATGTCTAAATTTTTAAGTAGGCTGTCGTCTCGTAGATCTAAGTCCTCAGGAATAGTTTGCAGTGCTAATCTTGCAAACAAAATATCAATCTTAAGAACAAAAAAAAAGAGGTAAGATATTAGAAAACTGTTTTCTTCTGTAGAATTCCGTAAGTAATTTTCATCACATTTACTAACAGTAGTCTTCCTAGTACAAAGAATCCCTTCAAAAAATACATACTAATATCCTTCACAGACACTAAAAGAAACACTTTCAGATGCTTCATCTCTCTTACAGCACCTTTTCCAAGAGGATAAAATACACATTCAGACTGATATAGAACCAGCACACACACAAAAACTATGCTGACTGCCAATGTAAATAAAAATCATCTGGGAACAAGCATCACCTCTAGGTCCAGAATACAAAATCCTATCAACATCAGAAGAAGCCATGAAAACATTAATCCTGGTTTTAACCTAAATATTCTCAAATATTCTAGAGAAGACTGAGGGGAGTCATCACTGCTTCCACTCATAAAGATGTTGAAGACCATAAATGGGCAGGTACTGATCTCTTCACTCTCATAACCAGAGACAGGACTCAAGGAAACAGCACGAAGCTGAGCCATGGGAGGCTTAGGTTACACATCAGGGGAAGTTGTTTTACCCAGAGGGTGGCTGGGCACTGGAACAGGCCCCCCAGGCCAGTGATGTCAGCCCCAAGCCTGGCAAGAGTTCAAGAAGCATTTGGAGAACACTCTCAAGCACATGGTGTGATTCTCAGGATGTCCTACACAGGGCTAGGAGCTGGACTTCGTTGATCATGATGGGTCCCTTCCAACTATGACTCCATGAAAATTACCATGGAATAAGAGAAAGTATAGAAAGATTCCGAAAATTCAGCAAGCTGCTGAGCAAGCGTATACATTTTGAAACTATGTCCAATTTCTTCATTATTACTTCTGCAATACTTAAATGTAACAGTTTTTCTAGGCCAAGAACATCTATTCAGCACTGAGCTAGAGTTCCACATTGCCCTGTACACAAGGACATCACAGAGTGGAGAAGTCAGTTTGCCTTTCCATCAGTCAGTTGATGAGAATATCAAGTAGCCTTGATATTCAGCTACTTATCAACATATCAGCAGCCTTTCTGCAAGGCAACAAAGGCACTTCACTAAATGAAGCTTTTTATCAAACTGGTTATCTCTTGACCTATGAAACGATGAAATACCTAGTACTACCGCACCAAAACCAAAGCTGGTTTAGTTACATCAAAATTATTTCAGATAAAGTGAAGCTGAAGACATCTTAAAGACTTTTTGTAGGTACTCAAAACTTTGCATTCATCCGTTTTAAACTATGAAGGACTTCTCCACAGAAAAGTATTTCCAAGTATTCAGGGCATTTTGTATTTCAAAGTCCTTAATAGCTGGTCTTATCAACAATCTGTATTGCATATAGAAATTCCTACTTCAGTCAAAAGCACTACTTCTCAGTGTAAACCAACTTCAAGTTCAAACTTAACTTCAGCTTAAAGTTCTGCTCTGATCTCTAGAAGGTCTAGCGCTGCTAAAGAGTCAAAGCTCATTGACATTTATTTTCAAATAAAGAAATTAATAGTCTGTCCTATGTAACTGGGGGAGAGGTAGCTGGCAATCAAATACAAAGTACTGTATAGGAAGAACAAAAAAATGAAGAAAGTTGTTTATTTTAAACAAGAACATAAAATGTGCAGGAAGAAACTTATTGCCAGAAATTTCTTAAGTTTTAATAACAGGATCACCACAAAATTAAAGTCCTTTTCCTCAGTTCTAACTTCTGGCATGTTTTGCCTAGGTTAGCAAAAGGAAAATCAAATTAAAATCTTTTGATACTGACATAGTTGGGCACAAACACAACTATCAGAAACTGTGGTCCAACAACACTGGTAATATACAAAGAGTGTGCTTATGATATAAGAAAAAGAACTCTCATGCACTGTCAGCAACATGAGTAAAGTCTCAGCAATAAACCAAAGACCATCATAAACTACTATATTGGAACCAGATGCTACTTCTTTTAGAGCAAACAGTCCCTCTTTTTTCCCCTATTTGGTCTTGTATTTTGAATTTCATTTTTTAAAAAGGAGAGACAACTCTGGCTTGAATGTAAATGACTGGAGAAAAAAAAACCAAAAAACAACACACAAAAACCAAACCGACCAGAAGAAAGCTACAACAAGTTTCAACATCTATAATGAATACCTAAACTATGTAAACAGAAAACAGATTCTCCAGAAAAATGTTCCTAATACCCAACTGTATACGGACAGTAATAAACTGGCTAACAGATAGAAAATCACAGACAAGGAATTGCTAATCTGTGCACAATACTACCCCATGCCATTTGCCGGAAGATTAGCACAGGAATTCTTTCCCCTCTGTAAACTAACCTTCTCAGACCCACCAGTTACTGGTTGACATAATCCAACTATATAATCCAACTGTGTATTAACAGTTCATATGGTTTTGTCTTGTCACCAAAAGATGACAGTTTGACTATAACAGCCTGAGAAGAATTAGCAGAGTATCTTTTGAAATCACCATCCCTGTTCCCTTAGCAAAAATCAAGTTAAACAAGTCCAGTACTCCACAACAGCTGATCCATCAAGCTACAGCCACCAAAACCATTGTTTTGGTCACATGTTTACAGACATGTTGAGAGATCGGGACAAAAGGAATACCCAGCTTACCTCCAGCACCACATTTTTGAGAACTAGTTAAAGACCACCATTTTCTACAATATAAGTTAATAAGGCAAATCTTTCATGTTTGGACAGTTAATCATCAGCAGTCAAAAAAAATTCTGAAGCCAAATTATCTACAAATGTAAGTTTTATTAAATGTTAAGTCTAAAGAATGCCAATACTGGTATTCCACAGGTCAGTAAACTTATCAGTACAAGCGGGTAGCAGTGCCAAAAGAAAAGAAGAGGGAGATACTCTGCACACAGCTTGAAGCCCATCAAGAAAAACTTGGTTCAGTCTTAAATCTCCACTTTAAATTACATAACTGAGGTCTGTTGTCAAAATCTTAAGTATGAACTTCAGAGAGTCACTTTTAAAAGCATTCATATGAATGAATAATGAGTTATTAAAGTTCTTATAAACTTTGTTTTAACCATGCTCTACCAAAATAAATTAAAAGATGATCTTTACCTCTATTCCATCAAAACAAAGTTTAATAACTGGGACAAAAGCTTCTTCAACAGCCTGGGGGGAAAAAAGTTATATTTTATTTTCAGTATAGAGAACATTTACAAAGAGTAGCTACTAGGTCTAGACAATCATAATGAAATGCTATTTATATCAATGCTTTTCTGTTTTCAGGTTGATTTTTGTCAGCGATGTCTTTCTCCACAATTGAGAGTTTACGTAGTAAGCACTGACCTACTATGTGCTGCAGCTGTCTAGATGTTAATCATAATCCAAACCTGTACCAACCAGCTCTGATGATGTTACTTCAAGGTCCAACCCTCTTTCTCCTTACGCTCAAGACATGATCAAGCATCTTTTACTCCTCACAAGTACCTCTAAGTATTCCAAGTCCAATCTATGGGGATTCTTTCTCTAAAAAGCTTCTTATTTCTGTTTCTACAGTTAGTATAAGAAATGAGGAGAAAACTGTGCAGTCTGACTTCTCCTAAAGCAATTGCAAGTCATCAGCCTCCAGAGGTCAAGCATGTTTTCAGAATGTGGTCAATAATACGGTATTTTAATAAACAGCATCACAATGAAACTATGGAACTTCACATCTACTCTGGAATCAGTTATGAATACCATTTTCCTGAACTGAGCATCTGAACTAAATGCAGATCTGCAGCACATTGCTTTTATAAAAGCAAAGAACACTGCCTACCTCCAAATAAGAAATACTCTGAACCATTGGAGGATAAATTGTTTCAGGAGTGTTCCAGTTCTTAACAAGAAGAGGAGACAACACTACTGTCTGCACTCAAACCTTAGTTAAGGTTACCTTAACCTTACTGGCTGGCAGGATGGATCCTAAGCAAAATTGCAAGTTCACAAGTGTCTCATACTCACTCACTAGAGCAACCACTAAGAAAGTCTATGTTCCCCTAAAGATGGACATGTACAAATTCCCAATGCTAGCCGGAACGATTTAAGTGTTATGACACCCCGACATAATGGTTATTTGCACCACTGCAGAGCTACGCTGAAGAGCACACATACCTTGCTGCTAAATCAACTACATTACCTGGAGTTAGAGTTTACAGCAAAATTGAACGGAAATCTGAATCCTCTCAAATATAGCATGTCGATTTAAAGATTACTAAAGGTGTTCAGATAATAAAGCATTCAAAACAGCTGTTTCAGTGCATATAGTGTTACCACCAGATGTCTGCACTACCCTGGTAGCTACCAACTACAAGATGCATAGAGTGAAAGAATGCTACAGAGGCAGTCCAATTTATTTTATGAGAGCAGGACTAAACCAAACAAAGACTTTCCAGCAACTATCTTAATCTAAAAAAAAAAAGGGAGCAAAGAAAATTTACTCCGAGCCAATATCAAGAAGATTAAAGCTCCCAGCAGTTGATTCAGGGAGGCTTGTCAGTGAGGTGTAACAGCAACAAAATATTGCAATACTATGGTCTTCCACTACTACCAGCGAAATCTTCATCTTTACAAGCTAAAAATCTTGAACAAGCATTTGTAACAAAACACACTAAAAATACAGCTGTCCTTTTCAAATGCACAGCTGACAGCCAATATAAAAAGTTTAGTTAATATTAACCACCATAACTATTTATATCAGTTATAAAGTTTTATCAGTTATGAAGTTATAAAAAAGCAGCATAAAACCTTCATTAAAAACCACACAAGTTTGGTCTCGAACCCCATCAAACTAACATTTACATTAGCATCTGCCTGCTTCTAGTGAGTAAGCAGAAATTTTGCCATACTAACACACAGGCTAGGAGATCATTCTGCCATCTAAATTTTAATTGAGCGTATCTGTTAAGTAGGAGCAGAGAAAATTTGGAAGAATCTCTATTTATTTCAACTCTTATGATAGGCTTTGCTGCAGGTTAACAAAAAGTCCTTTGCAAGCCTTAACAATAAAGTTATATTTACTTATTTAATGCATCATCTTTCACTACTGAATTTTCCTAATCCTCAGGTCAGCAAGCTGTATCAGGCATTTCACATACCCTCAGATCTTTCACTTCTTCTTGTTGTTTTAACTTTTCATAAAATGATGTGAAAAAATCACTTCTTTCAACATGCCTTGGTGCAACACATAGGGCATCAATATCAGCACCTGAAATTGGTAATTAGCAGAAGTAAATCACTCAATACTTCACATGCATGGAATGCGAGCAATAGACAAATTTTTATTAATAACTATGCAGGAAAATTTAGTTTCTCATCATGTGGAATGGTGTTTTTTTGAAACACTAAGTTAAACCAAATGAAAAAAAATTCATGGCCATTAAACATACAGAACACACACATACACTCTTGCTTCAAACACACACATACACTCTTGCTTCAATTGTGGAACATTTGTAATTTTCAAAGAACAAAACATGAAAATATAAGTCTACAACTTCCTCTATCTTTAAATAATTTTCAGCTTTTTTTTCTGTTTCTCAATCCATGATGAAAACATAATATAGGAATGTATTTATTTTATTTAGAATGAAGACCAGAGATGGTTAACTAAAAAAATTAAGAAATCTATCATCACCTCAAAATACAGCAAGATCAATCATTAGCATACATGGATTTTTATCACAAAAGGAAATGTTACCTTTTGTATGAACCCCTAATCTGTAGGATCCAAATGTAAAAATTTTTCCTCCAACATTTTCTATTACAGACTGTGGAAGATTCTAAATGGAGCGCAAAAAAAAAAGGTTATTTTACCTTAACAAGTTACGACAACACAAACAACGTATTTTCAAACAAGAGGAAAAATATTGCATGAAATTTATGCTGCTGAACTACTGAAATAATCTCAATATTTACAGAAAAGACGAAGAGATTACATATTACTGCCTCAAACCTGGTAATTGTTGCACCAATTCTGCACTTCAGGGGCAACAGCTTTATAATTACTATAGAGATCAAACACATTTTGCTTACCACTCAGGCATTTCAGACTGACACAGAAATTGATGATGGATTCCAATTTAGAGCAACACAAAACACAGTCTACTGTATCAGTGTCTATTACGTTACTTCCAGAGATACCTGTACTACAGCCTTTAAATAAAAATTAGTGTTTGGGAAAGGTATTCATTTTATGTTGAAATTGTTTAGGTATATCTACTAAAGTTCCTAGTCCTTAAAAAACTGTTGAATCCACTGTACTGTGGGCAAAGCAGGCTGTCCTTTCACAACAGGATGCAAAGCTACAATGTGAAACCCTACATGAATGTTTACACAGCAGAAGATAAATCAAAACTTCTATTTCACAACGTATATTAGATTAACCTAAGTAGCTTTCAAGCTTACACCTGTCATGATACTCTCAATATTTTGTTTTCAAGGATCAAGACACACATAGCAGGGCTGTCCCTGCCCATAATCTTGTCCATATATAAACTCTCATTGCACAAGGAAAGCGAAAAAAAAAAAAATACAATGCCAAACGCACACAAAGCAAAATAGCTTAAAAAATTAGGAGTTTACGCTAAAAAAAAAAAACCAACCTGCCATCATGCAAGCCTATAATCATTCAAAACAGATGTGTGGGGACAGGGATTACTATAAACTGGCAAAAACACTATCAGCATTATCAGTCTACAAAAGTAACACTGCAGGATTGACATTAAAGACCACAGACCATAAAGATGCAGGAAGTACATTAAGATCTAGCAGTGTTTTACAAAGATCTAAGCATATAATTAATACAGTACCATATATGCATAAATTTTGAGAAAAAGTCAAGTAACATCTATCAGTTTCTTTCTTTGACAAGGTTCTACTATCAAGAGGCAATGCTGCCTGTAAACAAAAGAAACTACACAAGGATGGTATTTGTTTTGATTCCCAAATCTAAGGTCCATCCCATTTAGTACCGGAACATATTTTGGAATAATCTTCCTACAACAGCCTTAGAATCACAGTATTGGCAACTCCACGTAAAATACATCCATACCTTGCTTTCACTGATTTCCCGTATCCATTCCTTTACCAAGTTATTTAATTTTCCCAAAATTAGAATCCTATTAATAAAACAGCACAATGACAGGTTACAAACTAAGACAAAACTAGCAGAATTTTTTAAAGACTCTGATCATCATTACACAGTAAGTCAAGTAGAGCAACACTACAGATCTAAACAGAGATCTTTTTATATATGTACTGAAAGTTACTCTTACAACTTTCCCCCCCTTAGAGACATTCAAGAGACTGAAGCTCAAAAAAAAAAAAAAAACAAAAAAACCCACAAGCATGCAAGGCATACACACATGAATTCTACTCATTTTCAAAATAAAACTTTAATTCATGCAACACATGCACCTAAAAGAAGTGATAAGCAGTACGGAGAGGAAAAAAAACAACTCTAGAAAGCTTAATAAGGAAAAAAAAGTATAAGGTCCATCACAATTAAGTAGTGATGAAGGGGAAAAAATGCAAACCAGCCTCTGAAATGTAAACACCATTTTAATTCCTGTGTTTTGGAGTATTCCTCTTAATTAAGAAAAATTAAGCTTACCACTAGGCTTTTAAGAAAGCCTTTGAAAGAACACAAACACACTTGGGGTTCAATAGTCATACATGAAGTTTGTGACAGGATAAAAAACAGTGTTCACTGACCTGCGTTGCAGCTCTTCTTCCTCTTCAAATACACCATAAGGTTTTAGGGTTTCGATTAATTTCTGGGTAAGCATGCAGTCAAACTCCTTGGGGGCAGCTAAACTGATTGGTGAGGTAATGCCATAATGCTTCTGTAGCTGCTGTGTTTGTGATCCCTGGGTTGTAACGGGACTAATAAAGGCAATTAGATAAAGTTACTGATGGAAACAAAACCAAAAAAAAATTATTTTTTCTCAACAGAGTAGCAGACCAGACAAATACTAAGGAAGAAAAAAAGTTAAGCCTAGTGTTAGCATTTACATCCCAAATTACTGTGTTAAATCTGTTCTATTAAGGACACCAGTAGAACTACCTACCACCAACTCTTAATATGCACTAACATTTACTCCCCTTAATTATTTTTTTCATTCTGCTAGGGCAAAAGCTGTATCATCAGTTTGGGCTCCTTCACTTTCACAAAGTCTAAAGTAAAGAGAATCCTCCACGTCAAAAAGTCAAGCTGTAGCAAAAGTGAAAGCCGTACTCTTGGCAGGCATAGCATTCCTTGGTATATTGCTGTAGTATCAGTCCTGCATGTTTACACCTATTATCTACTATTTCTATCACACAAAACGAGAAATATTTTCACAAAGCTAACTACCTATTTATTACACATGGAAAAACGACATTATAACTTTAATTTTACTTCCATTATTTGTCGTCATTATCTCCTCAAGATTTCATTCCTCATTTCCACCATGACTAAGTATTAAAAAGAGAACACCTAAACTTAAAATTTATCAGAATCCACAAAACAGGATATAATATTCTATGAGATAAAACCCATTTATAATAATTCTAAGTGCTAAAATTTGTTTGCAATCAAGAGTTTAGTCACAATGCAAGTTTGAGCACATCTGTTCCTTTGCACATGAGAAAAAAAAAAAAAGACACATCGGGGAAAAATATTAAAAAAAAAAATTTAAAAAATTAACCTTCAAGTAATCATGGGAACTGGGGAAATGTCTGGGAAAATTATTTTATACTGCTTCCTTTAGCTATGAGCTTTTAATCAGTAATGAAGAATCTGGTAGCACCTGAACAAATCATGTCGATCTTAGGACTTTAAGTGTCAATGAAAACTTTTTTTAAAAAAAGCTGTTCAGATGAATTACATAAAACAGTAATTCAAATTAATGACAAAGGAAGCCCCTTAAACTTTTTTTTTCTCTTAGAAAAAAACTTTAGGAATGTCAACAGGGATAGTAGCTTCAGCCACTTAACTGCCTCTAAAAAAAGCAGCCAGAAAACAAAAAGTGTCAATATATAAACATCCTTTGGATATTTTGAATATTTTAACTTACACCACAAAGCAAGTTGTTTGAACTACATCTTCCCCCCTTTTCCGAACTGTTAATTTTTAAAAAATAAATATGCTTTTTAAGATTTTTCAGTTTACTTTTACGGGTTTTTTAAAGCAGTAATGCAAAACAATCAATATTTTAGCTTAGTGTAACAATTTCCTGATGGTCTAACTCTAATTTTCACCCATTCACAACAAGAAACTGAATCCAATTCAACAGATATTAGACTTCATTAAAACGGCTGGCAAAACACAGCCTGGCAGATGCTGTTACTAGATTTCAAAAGAGACTCAATGTCACTCAAAACCAGATCTCGTGAAGCTAATTCCTGAAGTCAACAATGTTGACAGAGGCCTCTGTATTCATCCCTTACTTGCAGGGACCATGATTCACCAATTCAAGAACTAACAACTTAAACACAATCCTTTACCTTGTCTATAAAATTACATAAACCCCAGCCAAACATCGGATCTCTTCCCTAGTCTGGTTTACACACAACCCTGGCAGTGCAATGTGCAGCTCTGCCTTCGAAACACCACACTGCCATGACTCAAACCAGTGTTCCTCCAACTCCTACAGGACCGCCAGACCATGGCCACAGGGCACAAACAAGCTTTGAAACTGTTCACTAAAACGACAGCTTCAAATAACCAATTAAATTGATCACCAGATATACATCTTTGGGAATTGCTACATAAAACCAGCTACAGTTCTTGTATTTACTTCTATAATAATGAAATAACAATGTTGTCAACAGCACAGGGCCTTCCCAACACAAGTATTTCAACTCTTTTTGAAGGCTGAGAAGTAAGTAAATACCCTTTCACTGGGTTAGTGTGTAACAATTCTAAACACAGCTGCCATCAAGATTTTAGAGCTGCAGAAGACACGATGAAGCTTACATTTTAACATATATTAACACTGAAGAGACTATAGGTTATTTCCAGATAAAACCGATAAAATTGAAGCTCTGCCATTTACACCTGCTAAGTTAACTCTAGTCTAAGGTTTCAGCAGCACAACAAAGGATATGAAAAAATTTCCTTTGAAAAATTCAGAAAAAATTGTATGGCAAGAAGGTTTGTTAAACTTAATAGAGGACAGAATAAAATGACTTATCCTAGGTGATCTATTCATTTAAAAGGCAGCATGAAAGTTACTACAAACGAACAAGTAAAGCTATATCCTCTCCCTGCCTCCTACCTCCCATAAAACCAAGAAATTCCAGATAAAGCATTTGCTACCTGCCTTTTAAAGTAAAAGTAAATTATCTCTGAGAAACAAACTTTAGGTGCTCATTAGCCCAACTTTAATGCTGTATTTACATGTTACATTTTAGCCAGAAAATGCTAATGATAAATGCTCCTAGACTTCTACTTTTTTTCTAAAACCATGAAGATTATACTCATACTCCAATATCTTCCCTATTATTCATATATGGACATTCTGGCTTTTACTTGTGACATATCCAGAGAAGAATTTAAACTACCAAATTTATTCAAATACAAAGGTGAAAAGCCAGGGAAGTATCAGTGCTAACCTTATACCCAAGAGGATTAGCGATGTTAAGGCCTTGTTGGGGAGTCAATACCTTGATGGTACATCACCTCTGGTACTCACTAAAGTTAAACACTAACAAAAAGCAGAGTACTAAACAGAAACTGGAAGTTCTGTCTCAGCTACTCACTCTTGACAACAGCAGAGACAGATTTGGCAGACCATATCAGGGTCTGAAAGCATGTTTAGGGCTTGTTGGGTTTTTTTCCTAAAAATAAAATAAAATCAAACAAAAACAAAACAAAACAAACAAACAAACAAAAACCCCCCAAAAAACAAAACACAAACGCTGAGCTTTTTTTTTTTCAAGATCACAAAGAAAATTAAGGTACAGTTTGGGGCTTTTGGGTTCATTACTTGTCAACTACATATAAACATGAAGATCATTTTATCATCACTCTGAGATGACCATAAGCTATCTGTCAATTACACAAATATAAAACAAAGTTACAGAAAATGATGTAGAGTTAAATTTAACATGCTATTGTTGTAGTTCCGGTTTTACCTGAACTTTTGAAAAACATATACTGACCATTTACCATGTGCAAACTGGGCAACAGCTACAGTGGATTAATTCTAGAGTGTTATGATTCAGTATTTCATATTCAAATATTAATTTCATCAGTAAGAAATGCATATGTCCTTTTTCCCCATATAAAAACACAGACACAAAGCTCTAGTCTGTGCTAAGCTGAAAGCAGTGCAGCCAAACAACTTCTTCCTCAGAACCCAAAGTTTTGGCAGGCAGCATCTTTTTATACTATTACCAGTAAATACCAAACTAAAAGAACAGACCTTGGCTATATGGTAACTGCTAAAACCCATTTTCAAGAGAGTGCAGAAGTGGAAGAAAAAAACCCAACTAAAGCTTGTAAGAAGCTTTAAAGTTTCCAAAACAACCACCTCTAAACTCCTTTAAATGGAAGTGACTATATCATATATTGTTCTAAGGTAGAGGAGGGGCTACAATTCATCTTTTGAAGATCAGGTGATAGCCTGAATACATCCATGTAAACTGAACACAGAGCAAATACAGCTACACCTATGTAACACCGTCCCATATATAACTAAGAGTTGGATACTAATTCCAAGTTCTGTACTATTGTTTGCTTTTACAACACTAGAACCTTTCTCTATCCTCAGAAAAAACAACAATCCTGTCATGAACTTGTTTTTCAGATGTCCTTTGCATTTAACCCAACTCCTACCCCCACACGAAAGCCTGTCTTTCTAAGCACTTGTTCCTCTTCTCTCCCAGTACTCCACGACCATTCTAACAGTACTATTTTTAGTGCTATTTGTGTTAAGATTTTACATTTCTTATCACAAACAAAATACAGGTGCCATCAGCACAACACTATCTAAACATTATCTACTATCTATAAACTATCTAAACATCAGGCTACTGAAATTTGGGAAACTTCACAAAAATAAAAGACAGTACAAACAACTGAAATCTTAAAAACACATAGCATGATACTGAACAAATCACAGCAATTTAAATCCCTCTAAGTTTCAAACTTATCCAAACACTAAGACAAAATACACAACTTAAGGATTCTTAATGATTATCCTCACTTCTGTATTTGCCTCTACTGATTACCTCAGCAAAATTTATTCCTTCTTATTTGCTGATGTAAGACACCCAAGTCAGAATCCTGAAACACTACTGGTCATCACACCATCTGGTTAACCAGCTGGAGCTAAATCCATGGAGCTCAAACTCGACTGTGTCCAGATTCAGAGAAACTCTGTTGAGGGGTTTTGCTTCTTTTGAAGCTTCCTTCAACAACGAGTGACTGGCAATTTAGACTGAAGTTTCTAGCTTAATGCTAACACCATCACTCCAGATGAAGTTTCAAAACTCTAGGCAGGAAACATCAATGAAGTCCGTGCAAATCAGTTACTGAAGAACATATGTTTTAAATGGTTAAGACAATAAAGCTGTCCTTCCTGAACGTAAGTTTCACTATCTAGCAGAATATCACTGGACCATTCAAACCAAGAATTAAGTCTTCAACTGTCAGTATGAGATGTTCAATATACACAAAACTGATTTGAACACAGCTATTGGAGCATCAGCAAGCAACAGGGCTACAGAAGAGACTCATCTATGGCAAAAGGAAGATCATTCATACACATCATGCTAACCTCAGACTCTCTCCTGAGCTCTCTGGCTCTTCTGTTTGCACAGAATAGGGAAGGCAGCATGTGCAAACGTAAACCCATCCACAATATTCTTACTAACACAGCTGAAGGAGAATTTTCTCAAGTTTAAAGAAAAGAAAGTGCTAATGAGCTGCACAGGAAGCAGCTGAACCAAAAATTATTTTTATTGCTATGCTGGAGACAAAAAAGAGCAATTTAAGAAATTCAGTAAGGCTGAATCAAAAGATAACAGGGAGTATAAACCAAAAACTAGGAATCCCACAAAGTGTTTCACTATTAAGAGATTAATTTGTCTCAGTGGTGAAATCTGCTCAGCCCAAAATAACCGGGTTTCCAAGTTCTGTGCAGTACCTCTACATCAACAGGTATAAACTCAGTCCTTTTTTAGAGCGATACTGGAAAACTGAAAGCTATTGCAAAACTACATATCCTTGGCATCTAATAAATTAATCCTCAATACAGATTTTTATATTAATTGTTTCTCAACTAAAAAAGCTATCACTTTATGCTATGGCAACTATTCTTCTAAAGTCAGTCTGGTGCTTTGCAAAGTTAAGAATAATTCAATTCCTTTCCTAACAGCCTATACAACTCTCAACTCTCTCTGTTCAGAAACGCACTACTTATCCATTCCCAAACAGCACAAGCCACTTTAAATACAGTGCTGTACTTCTGGCATGTAAGTTGACAGTCTCTAATTAAAAGTGAAGAAAACAATAACGTTGCGTATGTCTACGGCAAAGTTCAGTGAAAGAAAAAATGAAAAGTCTTACTTCAGAAGTGAGAATCTGCTTGACTGTCCACTGGAAAGAATAATTCTTAATGACATTCCAAAACTTTAATACAGAAGTTACCAATACTTAAAACTTACAGATCTTATGGCACTTCTAAATGTTCATGTACATGACTCAATGCACTTTTCCACTTCTGGTTACAGAAAAAACCAAAACATATCAAAAGTGTTTTGCAATGAATTCAGCAGACACAGACGTTCAGCAGCTTACCAAGTTGGAGGGTTAGAAAACCCCAGGTTACATGAAAAGACTACATCATCACTCACATAAACATACATGAACAGCTCAGTGAGCTCCATTCTTCCCTGGCATATTATGTTTCAGATAAAGCACAGGAACAATCTGTACCTAACCATGCACTAAAATATATGTTTATGACAGGGGAAGTAGTCATCTTTGTTTCTAATCAGCTTTTTTGTCAAAGACTTCTTCCTTATACAGCTGCTAGCTGCTATTCCCACATAAGAATTTTGACAAAAAGTCACCTTTCTTGGATAAATTTTAATGTTTAAAAAAATACTAAATGTGTCTGCAAACTCCAGATACCAGCATCAGCAGTCTTACTACTGATGTACCAAGCACAGAAAGAATTTGCTTGGTTTTACACTTTTGTACCATACTGTTACTAAACATACACACAGCCCAATATGAACACTGGTGTACAGCTCTGGAGAACCTGGAACTTCCAAATCAAGAA
The DNA here is from genome assembly GCA_013398015.1 of Oreocharis arfaki. Lineage (NCBI taxonomy): Eukaryota > Metazoa > Chordata > Aves > Passeriformes > Paramythiidae > Oreocharis > Oreocharis arfaki. The sequence continues at coordinate 248,324 of VZRR01012428.1, forward strand.
TAATGACAACCCCTGGTTGTATGGGAGATCAGTTTTGACAAGGCCTGTCAATTGTAAACACCAGGGTTCAAAATGAAGTTTGAATGACATATTGAAAGGAACAATTTGTCCCCATGAAAGTCTGGCAGTAATATAGGGTTGTTCCACTTTCACTCAAAAAGATTATCGACCAGAAGACAGAACCAACTGGAAAGAATTATAGAGGAAAAAAAACCTTCCCAAGCTGCCTCTTTCCTCTAAAAGTCGAAGGCATCACTCCAGAAACTCAAGAATTAGCATTACAGGCATTTCTACTTACTAGCATTATAATACTCACTTTTAAGTCTTGACTGGATGATAGCAAATCAACAATGTCAAACATACAAATAACAGAACAAATGCATAAACTGAGAAGGCTTCATTTTTGCTAACTACAATACACCTGCTGTACTAGTTAAGTTGCCAAGTAATGTTTATACTGAAAATAGCAAAATATTGGTGCAATTGTAACTATGTATTGTTATTTAAGAGTTTCTATTTAAAGTATCATAGACACCCACCTCAAGGAAATTATCAAATCATTCCAAATCTTTCAAAGTTGAAGGTCGTTATTATTACAACTCATAAAAGCAGCCCAAACTTTCAAATGTTGTTACTAAGCATCTGGAATTTATGGAGTCACAACAAAATAAACTAAGAATGAAAGCAAGTAGAATAAACACCCTCCCATTTTCCTGAGGCTGAAAAGCCTAGCCAACTTCAAAGCCGACTTTTGGTAACTTTTCTTGGCCATAATGAACATGTGCAAAACTTATCTATAAGGACATTGGTGCTTTATTATACAAGCATTAGAACCTACTTGGCATAGCCATTTTCCTCCCTGCATTCACCCACGGGTCCTTTCCCTGCCCTAAACCCCTTCAGATGAGTTTCTATCATGTTATTTACCCCATGACTAACTTTGCAGTACTTTAGACTGAATTAAACAACCACAACAGACAACCTTGGCTATTCTCCACTTAAAAGTTGACATATTTAAAATCACAGTGAATAATCCTAAATCATAACAGTGAAGAAAAGACTGAATAATCACAAATTCTTTATATTTTTTCCTTCAATGAAAAAAAAACAAACAAACAAAAAAGCAAAAACCCCAACCAAAAAACCACACCAAAAAAACCCAAACAAACAGACCAACTGAACAAAACATACACATGCCTCATTCTGAAAAGTCATTTGACCACTTACACGCCACTGTTTCAGTATATACACTATACACTGATTTGTGTAAGGCAATAAAATACTAAGATTATGAACTACAGAACTGAGGAGACGCAAGTTCTGTCGTCTCAATCAGGTATCGTAAAAACCTCAGCGATGGGGGGGCGGGGGGGGGG
>VZRR01012428.1:250616-280529 GCA_013398015.1 Oreocharis arfaki
CGGTCACTCGTCCCGCGGAGCGGCGGGAGCCGCGACCATGGCACGGGCCGGGGCCAGGCCCCGGGAGCGGAGGGAGCGGCTGTGCCGGGCCCGGCCGCCGCCGCCGCTTCACTCGGCTCTTCCCCTCCGGCCTTCTAACATGGCGCCCGGACGCTACCACAGCAACGTCCCGGGGCGGGGGGGGCCTGACGCAGCGCGGCGAACACCCCCGCACGGCGCGCACGCTCGCCCGGCCGCGAGTGCGCAGACGGACGCGGGACCGCGGGGCACGCTGGGGAATGTAGTCGCCACGGCGGCGGCAGAGGCGCCGGCTGAGGTTTGAAAACAAAGCGCCAACGGNCGGGACTCGCGGGCAGGGCTGGCCCCGGCGCCCCGAGAGCCCCCGCGGCGCTCTGAGCTCGGCCCGCTGCCGGCGCGGAAGGCACTCGTTCGGAGGCGGCCCCGTGCGTGGCTTTGGGGACCCGCATCGGGCTCACTATGCATTTGTTTCTAAGAGTTGTTTTTGAAACATCTGCCTGGAGTAGTCTGCTTAAACTTGCAGAATATATGTATAAAAAAAGTCGCACTCGTTATAGATCAGCTCAAAACTTTATTACTAGAAAAGTAAATGCATTACAATAACGCTAGAGAAAACCTGGATTACCCTCTCTTTTTAGGTGTACAGTTTTCACCTTTACTCTGAAAAATAGTACTTTCGAATTAAAAAATTTTCTAAAGCTACCAATCATTTCATCTTCAACTGCCTCACAGGATAAATGGTAGCTTGGGGTGGTAGCATATAGGACATATAGATCACAAAAATACGTGTTTATCTTTAGAGTAGGAGGTGATTGTTCTGAACTTTGCTCCTGACTTGTCTGTTTGACTCTATGAAAACAGATGAAATAAGATACCATGTAAAAATACTAGTATATCTGAATAAAAGCATTGGGCATTAACACATCTAAAATTCTGATACTCAAAGTTGCAGACAAAATAGCTGTAAAATGTTTCTATATCACTATTCTTTCAGCTCTTCCTCTTTTTTGCCCACTTCTTTTGCACAAAGGAGCCTTCTGTTTTGACAAAATCCTAGTATTTGTTTTACACCAAGTATGCGATCAGTTTCAGCTCCGTCAGCATAGATACGGTTCCTGTGAGAGCTGGATGAAGTCAAAATTGAGAAGGATAGCCATGTGCTGGACTGTCTAGATTCTTCAAGAACCTCTAAAAAATACATATTTACTTTTGAATGCTGAAGATTATTAAATGAGATCTACAGCCATGTGTTTGATACCAAAGTAAAACACAGGTTTTATGACACACCTACACTGCAAAACTGTTTACCAGTCAGTCTTCAGTGAAGCACAAGAAGACTGTATTGTGTGACTATTTGCCTCTTGGTAGCCTGGAGGGGAAATAAGAGAGTTTGCTGCTTCTATTTATTTCCTTTTTCAGTAAAAACACTTTTCTTTCTTTTTTAATAAAAGTTTTTCTCAGGCTAGCTGCCTACATTCACTAAGGATCAGGAAAATAATGTATTGTTTAAATAGAATGTGTAGCTGAAAATAAATCCAGGAAGAAGATTTTGCAGAGAACAGAATTCTTAGGGTTTGTAGTTTCCAATAGATATTTGAAATACAGATGTGTAAATGTATCAAACAATACATGCAGCAAATGGAAATGTTGTAGAAGAATATTAAAAACCCAGTACAAAACAGTAATAAAGTGTGAAAAATAAAAAATGAAGATTACATAATAAGCTTAAACAAAAATTACATCAGAAACTAAGTATTTTTATCTATGATGTATTAGGAATTTTCTCCCTTCTTGTTTCACCATTCCTATTGCTGCAAGGATTTAACGTTTATTCCAGTCGATATCAGGACTGTTCTTGAAAAGATATTCTGCCTATAAACAGAAGAGTTTCAAAATTACAATTATTTTCACATCTCCAACTTCGAAAGTTATGCAAAATAACAAAGGTATCGTGGATAACATTGCTTTAAACAAAACTGCAGAACGATTAAATGGCCCTAAAATGTAACTTATGGCAGAAAATGTCTCTATGTCAGAGAAATCTCTTTCCCCCAAATACTATCCAAAATACTGTCAACCTCACTCTCCCTCTCCATAGCTGTCACCCTGTTTCTATCACGGGCAAGAGAAGGAAGTGAGCCCTTTATAACAGTATTTGTCACTCCCTGGATGTCTAGTGAGTACCCTAGGGCCTGATTTCTGGACCCACTGATATAGATCTTTAAAAGCTATGCAGGTATTGAGGAAGATCTCATACTCCTACAGCTACAGGCAGCTGTCACTCACCAGTAAGCAAAAAGGTTAAAACAGGAAAACATTCCTTAGTGCCTGAAGTGGGATTGCAACACCATTGCTTTCATTTTGAGCTTTTGCTTGATTAATAAATTGCTCTGTTTCAGCTTGTGAACAGCTTGGTTAGGATGTGCAGGCAGAACAGCAGCACAGCAATAACATTACAGCACCTGGATTCCTGTCTGAATGCAATGCTGACCTTGCTTTCAGCCAAAAGTTTTGCTGGATAACATCCTGAGGTCATTTGCAACTGGAATTAGTCTATGAATGTCCTATAGGATTTTCTCCTTTATTTATGTGTGTACTGTGAAGGGAATTACCAAAGAGTTTGCAATTATCATTACAACGTTGTGTTCAGTTGTGTCTAGAGGGGTGGAGAGTGATGTCTCCCTTTCTGAAGGGTTAAAAATTTTATGTCGTTTGAAGATAGACATAAGTAGCTAGAATTTTTAGGCTGCAGGTTGAACTTTATCTGAACCATATGGTTATGTTTTTAAGTGAAAGATGGATTACAGTGAAACCTGGCGCTGACAATCTGAACATTAATAATAGTTTGAATAGACAAAGCTACAGCTTAAACATTACTTAAAAATTAATAGCTGGAGTGGACAGCCCATAGATCGTGGTATATGAACCGTAACAACCACATTACTGTAACAACCAGAACCAACGAAAACCTCCACTGAAACTGACCTAAGAGGGTGTGGAGGTGACCCTTTAGCAACCCCTCTGTAACAGACAGCAAACCAATGGCAGGCAACCAGATCTCAGACCCTCATACAGCTCCTGGTCCCATGAGGGGGGTCTTGTGAGGGATGGGGAGTTTAGATTGTAAGATCATAATTGCCCAGGGACTTCTTTGTTTGTGTACCCTCTTTTGAGGCACCTGACTCCAGCTACCAGATATCATAAAATGATCATTGGCACAAATCAATCTAATGGAAATGAAAGCCTAATTATAAAAAGTTGTTTAACTTGTAGTCCTCTATGGCACAGCAGAATTGTCAGGGTACGCAAGATGTGCAGAGTGCACAATACCAAGGGGAAACAGATTCTGGTAGTGATTCTTGTCCTATTACTGTTTCACTCGGCTGGGTACTGCCCTTGATACACAGTATCAACTCATCCCATAAAGAGTAGTTGCTGGGTTTTAGTTTTCAGTGTAATTGCTGTTCACCAGAATTGCAGATCATAACCATTTTTGTTGCTTTCCTGAAAGTGGGGAGGAAATTTAAGTCCTTTTGTTAACAGAGATTCTTTGGGTCTACATGAGTATTCAAACATATTTAAGAAACAAAACATAATCACCTTACCAGAAAATTGACTGGATCATCTGGCCTGATCCTACAGCATTCATTTATCCCTTGCATAAGTGTTGGCATGACATTCTTCATTAAATAGTTTCGTAGTGGAATAGACTGGGCCTCCACTAACTCTTGTTCTTGTCTTTTCACTTCCTCCAGCTGTTTATTCTACAAATAATGAAGAGAAAAAATGTAATAATAAATAATTATGTTTGTAACATCTATCAAATAACATTTGGCTAAAAAACAGTGCTGGCCTAGAGGGAAAAAAAAGTGTTAGAAGCTGTGAACAGAGCTTTAAAAAACAAGTTGACAGGAAAAATTATTAATTACTTATTAAATTTAGAACACACAACACACTGAGGACAAAGAATTGAACAGGATGAGGACGGATATAATCTCCTTACTAAAAAGATTTTATTTTTCTTCTTTAACACCTAAAAGGAGGTTTATTCTCAAGTCTTCCAGTGGTCCTGTTTCCATAAGGTATTTGGCAAAATGGTTGAAATACACTGTAGTACTTGAAAAATTAGTGCTATTGCAAACACAGATGGTTTCTTGAAGCTTCTTTAAACTGAAGGGAAAGGAGAGTATATTTACTCAGTAGAGAGCTCTGGCTTTCTAAATGTTTAATTTGTTAATTGGGTTTATTTGTTTCTCTTTGGTTTCCTTGGTTTGTTTTATTCTTATTTCATTGATGTTTTTGAGGCGCTTGAGAGTCAAATACACTACAACCATAGTGAATTACATCTATTTACACCAGCTAAATTTATTTCCAAATTCAGGTTAAATCAAATGCCATTTTTACACTCAAAGAGTAAGAGGGATCAAGAAATAAAACTGCTGCAAGGTTTTCTTCCTTCCATTCAGTAACACTTAGTAGCATGCATGCTTGCAGTAGCTTTAGCCAGAAGATTACTCCAACTCATTTTCATTGTCCTCTCTTCACTCATTTTATTCATCAGTAGCCCGAGTCACATATAGCTACAGCAAATAGATGATACTCTGAAGACTGCTTTTCTATACTCAAGGCATAACACAAAAGCAATGTTCAGATAAAACACATACACCGATTTTTACCTTATTGACTCAATCCAGGAGTGCTATTGAATTAATCTTGCAAGTGGTCTTTGGTCACTACTCAGAGGCAGCAGCTAATCTACAGTGTCAAGGGCAAATGAACAGTTGCTTAGATTTCCTGAGCATCTGCCTATTTAAAAGGATAACCTTAAGCACACATTTTATTTAAACACCTACTCTAGCTTTGATTAATGCACAGCTTGCTCTTTTAAAGGTAGATGGCTTGGATTGAATCTAGCTAAAATGTGTTACGAATTTTACACGGTACAAAATGCTGTTTAATGTTGAATGAAGCTGTAAATAATCAGAGATAAAAAACCTCCTTATTTACAAGCCAGCATCAGAGGAACGTAAATGCCTCTTAAAAAGTCGGTAACTTCAGCATATTATAATCGGTAACTTCAGCATATTATAAACTCATATACGTGTATGGGCATTCGAATATAAGAAAAGGACTTCTCTGTGGAAGGATCAGTTTGTTTTTAAATAGTTCTAATAGAAGACAGTAGACTTGCCTGCTGGTGAAACGGCCTGATGTAGGGTGTGAACAGGAACGTTCTTACAGTATGCATTTCAGGTCATTTAGCTAAAATGTCCTTAGGTGTGGCAAAGTAAATAAGGAAAAAGCATCATGTGCAAATCTTCTGGGGTCAGGTAGCCTAAATACCCAGTACTTGTTAGATTATTAGCAAACAAAAACCATTGTTCAGACTGCATCAGGTAGTCCTTACTGAACCGAGTACTCAGCTCTCTCATGTTCTTGCAGGCTCAGAAACCTTTTTGCAATGCAGGCTGGAAGACTGGTCAGTGTTGAGTTAAAAATCTAGTTTCATAAGTAAGACTTGGTCAGGTGCTTAGAAGTAATATGAACAAAATGCAAAAGTCCTGAAAGACTTGGTAAGGAAAATCACCTTTGACTATAGTAGATACTTAAAAATGGTAAAATAGAAGAGCTACAGCGCAACAAGCGTACCATAAAAGTATTTTAAAGACATGCTGATACCAAAATGCAAAAAAATGCTATGTCTGCAATAAAAAAGACACTATATTCTGTAGGATGGGCTTCAAAACACACTGTGAAGATAGCCTAACAAAGATCTAAAGTATGATATAAGGAATGAGAGAATTTATGCCACACTTCTCAAGTGGGCATAAATTTACATAACAACTTCTTTACATAATAGATTACTTGAAGCCATCTGAAACACATAAATAATAATATTTTCCCAAAAATATGTATTAACCTACCCACTCTTCCCATCTTGCCATTCTTTCAGCCCTTTCTTCAGCTTCTTTACGCTCTTGTTCAGCTTTTTCTTGAGCTTCTTTGACAAGGCGTTCCTCAGCTGCTTGGCGTTCCAAAACCTCCTTTTCTTCATCTGTCAAACCGTAATTCCGAGGTTCTCCAATTTCTTTGATGATCTTTGGTACAGTAAGTCTGTTCTCAGAATCTTCATATACAGCTACATCTTTTAAACAATACAAGAAAGAACCATTTCAAGGCTTTTGTCAACTATCAATTGCCAACTATTATGCAAGATCTAAAAATATATGGAGTTCATATTGTTTGAATTTTCAAGTAAAAGATGTTGTTTTCAATTGCTTATAAATGTCGAATTTTTGTTACACAGAATGAAGTTTTCAAAATCAAATTTTCTTTACCAGTTTCAGCTAAAATAGTTTGCCTGTTAGGATGATGTGAGGAAGAAATGTATTAAAATAATTTTTACAACTATTGTTTATCAATTGCAGCTTGCCCAGGTTTTGAAACCCAAATACCAACTATCAGAGATGTTACTGACATCAACCTTATGTCAGCTCATCCAGATGCATAAAATCATCAGCTTTGTCTTTCACTTCCCCCTCAATGCTACACAATAGATTGTTAGGATTTGGCACAAACTCCAATGTTTTTACTCATACAGATTTACAAATATACAAACCTCTCTCTAGTCCATCTCTTACTGTGTTATATTTACGAAACAAATTGGTAACTTCATGTAGGAACATAAAGACCAAACAAGAACTTTTCTTTCATTTTTTTCCTTCTCCCTTTTAATTGCTGGAGGTTGCTTGCACATTAAACTTGTCAAGAAAGAAGCTAAAGAAGAAATATAGAAGAATGAAGACTTTCTCCAGGGCTCTGCAGTTTCTGTATGCATTCAGTGTTGGGAGGCAGAAACAGTGCACAAATGTACATGGAAAAGGGGAAAAGTGGGCATTTGAGGTAGAGAATACAGAGGTAAAGGGCTTATTCAGGGGCAAGAAATAAAAGATGTAAAAGCACAGAAATGGGTAAGGAGAGCACGCAGATGAAGAAAAAAAGAATTAGAATACAGAATTGCTATGAGAATCCAGTAGTCCCTACTTCACAGTTCTTTAAGAAGTTATTTCGAAAGTCATTGGCAAAGCACTCTTCCCAGTTCTTTCTGTTCACGATTGAGGCAGAATCAGACTCTCAAATACTAACACCATTTTTCCAAGATTTTAAGTGTTTGTGATTTGGACCTCAGGTCCAAACTCTGATCATGAACTAAGGAGGGAACTAACATAATTCTACACGATAAAACTTATTTTACAGCTTCTTCTTTCAAAAAATCAGGAATTACATTCCTGAAGTATTCTCAATTAAAGGAGTACATTTGCTATGGCAAGTGGTCCATCATTTCTACAATTTTAGCTGCATCTGGGTATACAAATTACAATGAAAATCACTTTTCTAGTCATTTAAAGTAGTGCTAAGAATGCTATCAACATTGAATTTGAGGTCTGAAAGAATAAATTTCTTTCTAAGATGGCTACAGAAGAGTATTGTGTATATATTACAGCAATCATGATTAACTACATTTATCCTCAGAAACTGATGCCCCTTAAATGAAAAATGAAGTTATCACTGATGCTAGTTGAGAGGAAAGATCACTGGAAAAGGAGTTGGTAAATTAAGGTCTTCAAAGGAAATTGCTGTTATAACTTTAACATGACTTTTTGTATAAGATCTAACATGCCTGTGTCACTATCCCCAATTTGCAAATGAGAAAAACAAGATACAAGATAACTGACTTGCAGTCTTCATACAGTGAGTCATCATAGCAAAATTGAGTTTCCAGAATCTTAAAGCCCACTCTCTTGTACTAATCATATTTCAGACTCAGAAAAAATAATAATCATAAAAATGATACATAAACCATATGTTGTGCTTTTCTAAATTTAAGGTGGAAGAAAACTTCTATTATTTTGAAATAGTATTAAACAAATCAAGCACAATTTTTAACCCTTTCATCAGAATATGTCTGTAAAAGCAGTTGGGTCTCTGATTAAATCCAATGCTACTTAATTCTGTGCATCTGAAAATCCAGCTGGAATGTTGACTAGAATGGAGAAGTATTGGCTGAGCTGAAGGATCCTCAGTGGTTATCTCTGTAATCTATTCTTACAATTTTACAGAAGAGGCAACATATCTGCATACTTCAGTGGGTAAGAACTAGGAATGTGAATATAGGTATAGACAGTTCTGAGACAAACAGGACCTAAAGATGATGCTCATTTGAACATGAGAATCAATGCTATACTCAATGTGAAAGTCATCTGGAACATCACAGCTGTGATACTGCAATAATTAAAATCAGTAGTCAAGTGAGTTTCTGTATTTGGAATAGGCTACAGTTTAAGAATAATATTTAGGCATAATTCTTAGCAGAAAACACTGCAATATTTTATCACAGAGTATACACTTTATAGTACCCACCAAAATAAAACTCAGTCTTTGACAGTGAGACTAGTTGCATATCTAGAAGTGTATAAGCTAAGAATATGACCAATTGATGGCATAAGATCTTAATATTTACCATTTCATACATTTACTTTCCATAGTAGAATTTCCTCTATTCTAAAATAATTATACTAATTCACTATTTTTTCCCACTGCTACACTTCCTAACAACACATATATCTTATTATTTTCAAAATAATCTCCATGACTGACAAAAAATAAAAAACTTGGAAAATCAGTTATGAATAAGGGGATTGAACAATTAACTTTCCATAATTCTTCTCAAATAGACATTCCAAATATCAGCAGTTTGATTTCAGTTGCAGGGTTTTCGCCCTTCTTCTTTCTTTCCCCTCCTCCCCAAAACCCACCTTTTCTTTAGAATGCTGTCACTCTGATCTCACTGGCTTTGAATAATCAGATTATGATAATCTTCTCAAGATTTCCCAGTGATGACAATTTTCTAGAGAGTATGTAGGGAAGACAAATTTTCTCACATAGAGGTATAGTGCAAAACACATTCAGTCACAGATTTCCACCTTAAATTTCTAATAGATTTCTTAAATGCTTTGTAATTTACGGATTTCCCACATATTGTCATGGTGTTGCAAAATGTGGAAAACGTAAAAATTTTCTTAGGAAATTATGTTCTTTGATGTTTCATCTTTGTATACTTTCAAGCTTGATCAACAGGAAGGCAGATTTAAACCATGAAACAGATAGCAAGCTCTAAATGATGTCCAGGTGTTAGAAAAACAAATTACTTGTTGATAGAATTACCTTGTTAAGGTTTAGGGCTGGACAAGATTCAGTGATCTCAGACCAACAGACCATTAACAAAGATCAGGAAGAAGGATGTACCACTGATAGTGGACACAAAGAGTGCCAAATTTACAGGCCGTAAGGACATTTGGCAGAACATCCAAGATAAGGAAGAAACTAATAAAGTCAACTCAGAAATTGTGCTGAAATCAGCTCCAACTGGGTAAAATGTAATGCCAGCAGTGAAGAAATCACAGCCACAGATGAAAGGACCACCGACTCAAGAAACTCACAGACCCAAATGAAGAGAAAGACTGAGCATGGGAAGCAAGAGAATCTTTATCTAATAAAAGATAAAATACTAATTAATAAGAGAACTATGTAACTTTTAGCCAATAAACACTAATTCCTTCGACTGCAAAAATGTATACACAGTGAAAAGTTTTCATAGTAGGGGTGCTTGTTTATTTCAGAGTTGTGCAAGCTTCTGTGCTTGGTGATACTCCACAAACCAATCAGTGCCTCTCTTCAGAGTATAATTATTAGCTTCTTGCCCACCAAATAATGAAACTGATTTTTGTGGACAACAATAGCATTTGAGGATAAGTCTAAAGAAAAAAATATAAGGAACTATAATATTTAGGTCCATGAAAATGTACTCAAACCTATCTGAAAGGATGCCAGTGCAGAGATCTGTAACCTAAGTCATAAAATTATTTTAATAATTAACCTACAAAAATGAACAACTAAACACCCAATTTTTAGAAACAGGTTAACTGTTAAAAAACCATTTTTTGCAGATATATAATTAAATGCTTGTTGTATATGTATTCTGCAATATTAATAAAAATATTATCTATACATGGACACTTAGTATTTGATTTTTGCAAGTGTTGAATTTGTAAGAACAAAATTTTTTATATCTACTAATTTTATTATTCCATACCAATAAACTGAGGATGTATTTCAAGTTCATCAAAATAGTTGAGAACTGTCGTATCATCAGTATTTAACTTGCGGAAGAGTTTCAGACTTTGCAGGAACTGGTCCTCAGTATAACGAGTTCCAGCAACGACACTCTCTGGCAGATTTATTATTCTGTTTATAAGGAATTCATCAGATGCAGTCAAAGAAAAAATAAATTCTGTGAAGAAGAACATATTGTTTGAATAAATACAAAATTTCCAAAGGAATCAAGCAAAAACAGCAGGACAAAGCAACTTCTCCAGAGACGAAAACCACTCTATTTTAATTCCCAGCATAACTGATGAATTACATTTTTATTCCATTAATAGCTGCTGTAATCACAACAAAGACAGCCTATTGTTGATACCAGCCAACAGCTGATGGCATTTTCACAAAAAACCAAACAACCCAGAAATGGAACCAAACCCTTCCTTTTAATTAAGAAAAAACTTCTTCAGCAGAAAAGGTGGTCAAGCATTGGAACATGCTGTCTGGAGAAGTGATTGAGTCACCATCCCTGGAGGTATTCAAGAGATATGGAAATGTGGCACTTAAGGACATGGTTTAATGGTGGACTTGGAAGGGCTGGGTTACCCATTTGACTTGATGCTCTTAGTGGTCCTTTGCAATCTAAATGGTTCTATGATTAATTGTTCACTTTTAAATATGAAGGCAGCAGCGTTACATGAAATAGATTTTTTTTTAAAGCTAAATTAAATAGGAACAGATGGAGTGATATTTTAGACTTCTCGTTGGTGGCAGCAATATTTCCTCAGTTTATTTAATAAGAAAATGAAACTCCTTAGTTTATTTAAAAAGAAATCTATCAAACTTACCAGGTATGATTATTTTATTAAATTTAGGCATTTTGCCTTTTGCTTCTTCTTCTTCTTCTTCATCATCTTCCACTAAAACAAAAGTAAGAAATTATTAACATTTTCATTTGAAGCAACAATATCATTATATTTGCTAAAAATGTGCCCAGTACAAACACAGGTTTGCCTACATCCAAATTATACCAATAATTGGAAATTAATCTAACCTTGACACCAGTTTAGAGAATTCAGTAAGTAATTCATGTTGCCAGCCACCACAGAATTCTACCTTGGGACACTAGTAGTTGTTTGCCAATACTACAAATGTGTGTATATGCACACACAATTTTTAAATACGTAGTATTTTAAAACTGCTGTCTTATCTTTGGCCTCTCCTCCTGCCAAATAAATTGTTGTGCAAAAAACAGAGACAAGGCTCAGAACAGTGAGTAGAAATGTTTTACGACTCCATGGTTAAAATGTTTTTGGCCAGTAAGTGTCTGCTGTTACGAATACTCAGTAAAACTGCCTGTAGAGTATCAGCTGAGCATGACCATTAGCAGAACAGCATACTAAGCTGAATAAGACTGTTTTTTCTGTAGCTTCAAACCTCATGTTGTAATTTAAACATGAAGATGATTCTTGGTCTTAATGTATGGACAGTGCTTGCTCATAATTGGAAATGTGTGTTGCAGAGCTTCTCTGAAGTCATATCTACTGTAGCTCATCTAATAAATCCACTCTAATTTGGCTCACAAAATACGTATTGGTGCACTGGCTGGATCCCCTCATTCAGTGGCCTTTAAATATTTTGAAGAAATTCTGCTGTAGAGCTTGCTTAAGTGGAGTAGACCAACACTGAACAAGAAAGCATCCTCCATGTTTGTGTACTTTTTACTTTACCAGGAAAGATAGTCTGAAAATTATCTTGTGCATAAATTAAATAAGATGCATTACAGTCCTTCTTACATTCTAATAATCACATGGATACAACTTTGTCTTGCACTACAGTCATTACAGTGCTGATGCACTTCAAGTAGCATGGCACTGAGAACAGTAATGATAATGACAATATCAGCAGCAATAAAAACAAAAGCAGCAACAAAACCAAACCCAGCAGAACATACCTTTAAAAAGTTCCCTTGCCTGTGCGTAGGTCTCTGGGAACCCATCCAACACATATCCCTGATTCCTACAAGGCATAGACATGAGCTTATCCGTCATAACTTTAATAAGATACTCATCACCTAGACGGCCTAAGACAAAGAAGGTTAATAGGTACCTAGTTTATAGAAATAAGAGATCTGAAATTATTTTACTAACATTTTAATACATTTTAATACATTTTTCTTCTATTTAGACCCTAAAAAGTTAAATATTTTGAGTTACTGTTTGTATATTATTCAGTGTCAGCGATCCATGGAATATTAAGGTGTAGATATAAAATAAAATTACATTTGTGTTTACCAGCATATAAATATTAGTACTTTCATGATCTAAATATGAAATTACTTTTATTTTGAATAATACAAACAAATTTTAATAGAAGCAGTAAAGAAATATTTATTTAAAAAATCACAAGAAAGCAATAATATTCTGTTTTCATTTTACAGTAAGATGTAAAGACTGTCTTGCAAAAAATATGTGAGATAGGGTCTACAAGTTTCATTTTCAGACAGGTGCAAAAAATATGTGAGATAGGGTCTACAAGTTTCATTTTCAGACAGGTTGAGATACAAATTGGTTTATTAACTTGTCCTACATTGTTGAGAAAATACATAGGAGGAAAAAGTCAGGTTTGACCTGATTTTTTGTCATTTTGCAAACATTAACTCCAGTTTCCTACTGCATTTTGCTTTGGCTATTAAAAGTCTTAGATATTTATAAACCGTTCTAATCATAAAAGTATGTAACTACTTTAAAAGGCATTATTATTTTAAACAACACATCAAAGCATGCAGAAGAGATGCAGAAGAGATCTCATTACTCAAGCTTCCAGGTGTGTAAAAAGTTTGTTTCTTTGCAGATACACAAGATCCAAATCAAGTAAACCTTTAGCAACAGAATGCATTTTTAAGGGGGGGTCACTTTATACCACATGGAAAATGTTAAGCACTAAGACCAAAACTACATGGCATTATTCATATACAGATGATAACTAATACTCTTCAGCAAGGGACTTTTTTTTCCATCTGCAGACTTTAAAATTCTTTCCAGGCTTCCCTAAACAGTATTTATTTTCTGATGATGTATGGAGGTTCTTAAATAACCCCCACAATTTCATATGAGCATGCACTTTTTCTTACTAGAATATTTTTATTTTTGAAAGTTTGATAAAGATATATTTCACCAGCTTTTTACTTTATATTATATGAATTACGCTCTCTGCTCTGAGAAGAAAACATGACATTAATTTAAAAAATCTGAAGTAGAAAGATGAAAGTGCTACAATTTAAGAAGCACCAAAATATTTTTTAAAATACATCAGTTTTAATATACAAGATGTATAGTTGCGGTTTGTGAGGACAGGTTTTGTTAGCCAGGGAACCTACAGAAGCAGCTTCTCTGAGAAGACAGTAGAAGCTTCCCCTGTGTCCGACAAAGCCAATGCCAGATGGCTCCAAGATGGATCTGCTGCTGACAAAATTTAAGCCAATCAGTGACAGCAGTAATGCCTCTGTGACAAAATATCTATGTAGGGAAAAAGTCATTGTGCAGAAGTAAATGTGGCCAGAGAACAGAGAATCTGTGAGAGAAGCATCTCTTCAGACACCCACATCAGCAAAGAAGCAGGGGGAGGAGGTGCTTCAGGTGCCAAAGCAAAGATCCACCTGCAGCCCGTGGCGCAGACCATGGTGAGCAGGCTGTCACCATGCAGCCCATGGAGGTCCAGGGGAGAGCTGAGATCCACCCATAGCCCATGGAGGAGGCCCACATGGGACTAGGTCAATGTCCAAAAGAAGGTTGTGACCCCATGGGAAGCCCACGTTGGAGCAGCCTCCTGGCAGGACCTGTAGACCCATGAAGAGAGGAGCCCACTCCAGAGCAGGTTTGCTGTCTGGATTGTGACCCCATGGGGAACCCACACTGGAGCAGCCTGTGTCTGAAGTACTGCATCCTGTGGAAGGGACCCACGCTGGAGCAGCCTGTGCCTGAAATACTGCATCCTGTGGAAGGGACCCACACTGGAGCAGCCTGTGCCTGAAGGACTGCAGCCTGTGGAAGGGACCCACACTGGAGCAGTTCATGGAGAACTGTAGTCCATGGGAAGGACTCACGTTGGAGAAGTTGGTGGAGGACTGTCTACTGTATGAGAGACCCCACAATGAAGCAGGGAAAACACTCCTCTCCTTGGGGAGGAAGCAGCAGCAGAAACAACATGTGATGAACTGACCATAACTCCTATTCTCTGTCTCCTTGTGTAGAGAATCATGAATAAAGTTAAATTCAGGAGAGAAGGGAGGGGTGGGTGCTCTGAATTTGATTGGTAATACATTTAAGTAATTTCCCCAAGTCAGGCCTGTTTTGCCCATGACAGTACTCGGTTCGTGATCTCTCCTTGTCCTTATCTCAAGTCATAAACTGTTCATTATATTTCCTCTCCCCTGTCTAGTCGATTCCTGCTTTTAATAGAAGTTAAAGTCTAGAGCACAAATTTATTTCCTGATTTCCATTTGCATAGGGTTGCGCTAGTTACCTGAATCCCATCTTAGTGCTTGGTATTTCCTACCTTTATTCCGCTTCATGTTTTCTTTTATTCCATCTAATAACTCCTTTGCTTCTTCTATATTTTCACTCTCCTCCTCTACATCATCCTCTCCTTCTCCTTCTACTCTCACATCGTCAGGTTCTTTAGCCACAATTCTCTCCTGATGACAAGAACAGAAATATGAATTGGGTCAGGAATTCCATAACCGAATTTATTTAATACACAGATATAATAAAAGAAAAAAATAAATAATTCCTTTCATGTATGCCCATGAACAGTGAGATACTGAGTAACTTCCATTCTCTAAAAAGATTTCAGTGCAACCCCCAGAGATGATCAGCATGTTGAAAGATATTTCCATCCTAAAATAATGGGACTATAATTTTTAAATGCTGCCAAACATTTTAAAATCACAGAAATTAAAATAAAAGGAATATTAGAAAACAGTAACACACCAGATCTGCAATTTTTTCAGTAATCACTTCATTTACTCTAATGTAATGTAGCTTGTAGTGTTTGCAGAGCTCCTCAGCAATGGTAGATTTGCCAGACCCGGGAGGACCATGAATGCAAACTTTGAGAGGCTGGAAAAAAGGATAAAGCTATAACATTATTCAAACAGCATAGATGCTTTTATGTAAAAGCAACAATGTTTTTAATATGGCTAATAGAAAACAGCAATTGTACTTAAAACTAAAAATATATTTCTGTTTTATTAATTTATTTGTTTCTTGCTGAATATCTTCTCTATCACCCACAGGTCTTGAGTAACATAGTTACTTACATGTAGAAATTTACTGCTGGAGAAAAAGCATGCTTCTATTTAGTAGACTTACAGACCAATCTGTTGTGGCTAGTTAATGTTTGAATAATCCCAAGAAACGAAACACAATCCCACAGATAGGATACAATGAATTCTGGAATGTGGTAGCAGATATTCTACTATAAACATGCAATAGTTCTACTTCCCAATTGAGGCAGAGTTGCTGTCATCAAAATGATTACTTTGACCTCAAAAGTTCCAGATCCATCACAATCTTAAGTGATGTCTCATTTCAGCCTACCTAGCCTGAGGATGAGTAAGTGTAATGAGGATTCCAGTATACTTATTAAATATGTTATGCAATAAACTCAGAATCATACATAATCAAGTGCCTATCTTAATTTAGTAAATCTGACAGTACAAACTCTGCAATAGAGTAGTGACAAAGACAGTCTAGCTAGCCTTCCTTCTCCTTGCAACCTGGTATGTACTGGTTTTTTAGTTAGATGCATATGTACTTAGATGCAATAGTTCAACCCAAACACAGATCTGATAATCCTTTCAGAGCTATGAAGGGAATGAACAGTAGCTTCATCTTCTTTTACATGCCCTGAACTCTTATTCAAAGTTTGAACCAGATATAGACATGCTAAACAGCTGTACTGTACCCATCAATAAGTGAATGTAAACAAGCATTTTTCTGCACCTTTCCGTAACCTACGCATTTGAATACAGAAGTTCTAAATATCAAGCTAACATAGGAAACAGTGAAGTTAGTTGCCCAGTAAATTACACAACAGAGCAGGGTAAAATGAAGGCTATATTGCACTTGAATATCCACAGTCACTAAATGTATAAAGGACACAAAATACTCACCTAAATATTGACTATTGCAAAAAAAACTTAAATAAAAGATACACTTACTGTATTTGTGAGGCAAAATATACCAAGAGTGCCATATACTACATAAAGAAACTAGCTTCAGAAGAGCAGCTTTCCATCACAAAGCTAATTTGCATTTACAGAATTTCAGTTTTAGGCATAAAGGAAATAAAACTCAGTCATTATTTTTTAAATTTATATTGCCTCTGATTTAACTTCTTCAATTAAATTTTAAGCTTTTATGTTCACTTATTTTGCATCTATATCCATCTTCTATGTATTTTTACTTAGTTAATTTAAGACTTGTGTTTTTATAACCATTTCTATTGTGGAAAAAGAGAAAAAGGCAATTTAAAGTAGTGTATACCAAAGCATTACCATTAATCCTCGAGTTTTCTTGTATTCCATGACGACTTGTGCAATGTTCTCTACTAGTCCTGCCTCAGCAACCCACGTAATGTTGAAATTCTCTTTCAGATAAGTAGGTTCCATTCGCAGGTTCACAAACAACATATCCAATTGCATTTGCTGAGAGAACAAAGCTACATTTATTTACAGACTTAAGCTATGCATGTTAAAAGAACAGCTGGAACGAGAGACTAGAATGGATGGGGAGAATAGGAAGAATTTAAGCATTGGGAAAGGTTTGC
Source organism: Oreocharis arfaki (assembly GCA_013398015.1). Lineage (NCBI taxonomy): Eukaryota > Metazoa > Chordata > Aves > Passeriformes > Paramythiidae > Oreocharis > Oreocharis arfaki. The sequence continues at coordinate 267,627 of VZRR01012428.1, forward strand.
ATACAAAGAAAACAGATATATTAAGATTTTAAAAAGTATTAATTTCCAATGCATATTTGTGTTTGAGTGTTCTCAAGATCTATTAGAACATGCAACACTAAACAATTATTCTGTACAATGCAAAGTTTTCATGAAATTACAAGCAATCACTTCTTTCATAAATTTATAAAGTACTATCTTAAAACTACCTGGGTTGTACTTTGTTTATTTTTCAAATGAACAGTTTATTCCAGATAAACAGATGAATATGACATAATTTATGTATGATGTATTCATCAGCCTTAGAAGCACTGCATTATTATGGGGTTTTTTTGTTATTTTTATCATTTTGTGTAGGTTTTGTTAGAGTGCTCCAGTATGCTAAGTGGACAGTGACATCAGAGCTTCAGTGTTTTATTCCTTTAAATCAGGTTGTAACTCTTCAAAATTCTCTATTCTGTGATGGCTAGGTTTGACTTTATTTATTTTCCAAATTTGAACTCACTTTCAATATTTTTGGGCATATTTCAGGGTTAAATTTTTCTGGTGAAATAAAGAAAAAAGAAATTATATATTTCATTATATCATACTTTTAAGTTTAAATACTTTCCTGAAGTAAAAGAAAGAAAAGTACTGACTGTTAGCTCTTTGCTCAGGAATGCGTTTTCTTTAGGAACCTTCTCAATTTTTCCTGGTCCAACATTTTTACTGATACACTATCAGAAAGAGAAACAAACACATAAATAAACAAAACCCACACCAAAACCACTTAACAAACCAGATTCTTAGAAAAAAATTCAACAGGATTTCTGTGGATAAAATATGTGCTTTAAATTTTATGTCACACTGTACCTGGAATATCAGAATACTGATTTGAAATAGATCTAAGAACAATTTATTAACTTTAATGTTAGTACTGAATAGCTTTTGGTTGCTAAGCAACACTTCTTTCTTAGTACCTGCAATAGAAAAAAAAGTAAAACAAACAAAGAAACAACCCAAAACCACAGAAAAGTTTTATAAAGCTCTTAAATGTACGTACAAATTCCTAGTGCCTATTCCTAGATCTATTTGAAGACCTTTATTATTTCCCAGCACTTTCACTTCAGGTTCCTGAGGTATTTAATTCCATTAACAATTGGGAAGGGTTTTCAGATCAATGCCACTGATAACTCTCCATATATCATTTGCATTTCATCATTTGACAGAAATTGTTAGTTACTCCTAGTGCCCTTTAAAATAGATGTAAACCCCACTGCATTCCATAAAATCATAAACATTTATATAGACGGTCAGATCAAATAATCCAGCATTCCGGCTTCAATGATGGGTTGAAGCACGGAAAAGGCATATATGACACTCCTCCCAAACACTCTTCTAATTTTCAGCTATATTCAACTGTAACTCTCAAAGTGCTTCTCTCCCATGCACCTTTCCAGTCTTTCCCTGGGCTGGTACAGCTCTCTGCCAGGACAACTCTATAGCACCACCCTCTCCACTGGCAACTTCTTGTCCACGAAAACTGTTCTCTTACTCCTGTCCTCTATTTCCTATTTCTAAACAACCACGTACCCATGAAAAGACACCAACCACTCTTCTTGGGGTGCCTACCTGAGCCAAAGCACAGGTTTCATCTTGTACTGAGCTCTCTAACACACTGCTTCATTAAACTCTCTTTGATACAACCAAAAAGAATGGGCTCTTATGTTTGGTCCTTATGGAACATTTGCTCAATCTACATGAGCAAGTGTCCTATGAGTTGATTCTCAATGTCACAGTGTATAGTTCACCAGTGTCATCCAGACTACTACTTCTAAACTTAATTTCAAAACTCTTGGAAAAACAAGATATCTGCCACAAAATGAAGAGAAACACATGGTAAAGACCGAGTATCTGATCACAGTACTGTGAATCCCATAACAATTCTCCATAACTTTGTTAGGTGAAATTTCTATTTAATTTAACGATAATACTGCAAAAATTAATTCTGCAAGATCAAGTAATGTACTTTGTTCAAAGGACAGAAGTCTCAGAAGATTTCAAAATAATCTTCCATGTAATTTGCTACTCAAGATAATTCCGGAAGACCTAAGAATTCCTACTTCAGTAAAATGTATAGTTTTAAAACCTTACATATAGATATCTTAAAAAAAAAAAAAAGCCTCAAATCCCTTACTTTTATCAACTCTCTTACCTTTACTAATTCTTCAAGCGTGTGCATTGATGTATCTATTGCAAGTACATACTGAAAGTATGGCCTGTGGTCTGCTACATTTTGCAACACTCTGAAACATAGCAAGTACAGCCGGGGCTGGTATTTGGAGAAGCATCGAAGGCTTTCCTTGTTAAATGCACTTCAGAAACAGTACCAAGAGTCTGCAAATTCTTGCAGAACATTTCAGAGCATGACATTTTCACATATATTTTATTTACTAATGAAGCACAGCTACACATTTTATTTGGAAATGAGTTAAAAGAATGAAAATCTATATCTGCAGAAGATATTATCCTAGTCTGCTACAGAGTCCAGAATCTATTTCCAGTTTCTGTGCCAGTTAACTGGTATCACACTCTATACTGAGCATGACTCGTTGTTTATTAAAGCAAAGCACCAGTGCAACAGTCAGATAAGGTTTCCAGAAGGCACATCTACCTCTAAAGAAACTGAAGGCCCTGTTCGACTCAGTTAAAAGGGCCCAAGAGTGACCTCAAACCAACCCATCCCATTTAAAAGCCTCAGTACTCTCCAGTGGATTTGTATTTGTTATCTAGCTAGGTATCAATTATTGCTCAGAGAAACTTTGTTTTTTCCACTTACGCTGCTAAATCACGAATATGAATGGTTGGAATAATATTGTTTCCATCTCCAAAAACAGGTATTGCAGGAGTCTCACCAAGCCAACACATCTGAAAATACAGAGAATAAACTGAGAAAAATACGTTACTTTTAACTAGAGCTAGAAAAGGAACATTTCATTACTAGGCAAATCTGTATACTAAAGATTTAAAGTTCAGTTTATTAAATAATTAATGGAACTGCAGTAAAGGAGACCATTCTTGAGAAATACTGACTGGCAGCCCACTAAAACAAGAAACTTTTTAAAAGACTATTCTTTAATCTTGACAAACATTACTTTGAATCACCCGCAAAAAAAAAAAAAAACCAAAAAAACAAAAAAAAAACCAAAACAACAACAACAAACCAAAACGAAACAAAAAGCCCCCACCAAAATGCTTGGGGAAGAAAAAAAGAGACTGTAATGTTGAGAAGAAAGACATTTCTCTGGATTCCATTTATATGACAGACATGTTCTCACAGGAAAGCACATATGGAGATACTGTTCAAAGACCACAGAAATATCTAACACAAAATAGAGCCAAAAAAGAGAAAAACACTTCTAGTGTAGCAAAAATATTTCAGAAGGATCAAATAAACATTTCTGCTCATGAAAGAATTAAGCTTACGATACCAAGGCTGCTAAAAATGGATTAAATTCCAGCGAAGTTTGCCTCTAGAAATCATATGATCCTTCAAACATAGTTGGATGTCTACCTTAAAAAAGTAGTGAAAGAGTCCTTCCTCAGCTCCATATTGATGTCCTGAGGCAACAACATAAGTTGAAAAGTTTTCTTTGTTCTATAAAGTGAAATCAGCAAGAAAGTTTTAATTAAAATCTCGTACTGCAATTGAGGCTTACATTGACTCTTGAATAATGTGCACTAAATATACAAAGTGTGTCAACTGTATCACTTCCAAGATGTAACTAGATCAATTGTTGCATATCCTGTAGCATCCTGAGTCGTATTGTTATTACTTTCTTCAAAAAAAGCTGCCTGTCTACAGCTGTCTTCAAAAAAGAGATCTGTCCACATTTGAACAAAAAGTTATAAAATTAAAATAAAATTAAGAGTTAAAAAAATAGGAAGTTATGTAAATCAATTCAGTGAACAGGTTAACTCATGCTTCCACTTCCTATTTTCAAGAAAAAGTAACTCTGAAATTCATTGCAGCTATTTTTTTGATTGCATTATATTTGCATTTGGCTGCCTAAAGGAGCAGAAAATGCTGGATTAATGATTTTACAATTTCTTTTTAATGCATTTCGTTTTAATGTACAATTACCAAAAAAAAAAAAAAATCTTTGGACTATTTAAATGTTTTCCTAACCATACATCGTGATTAACCGACATATTTTTGGCTGATCATTATTGTGTAATGTCATCAATTTGCCTGTCTGCTTGGATGTATATGTTACTGTTTGTATCAATGGTGAGGATGGTTATACAGGGAAAAAAAAGGTTTTTAAATAATCGGAAAGGAAAAAAAAAACTTTTAAGGAAGTCTTTTGAATTAGTCACATCGAAATTTTTAAGAGGAAACAAAATTATTTCATAATTCTCATGTTGTGAAGATCCTGGGCATTATATATCTCCATTGCACAATGTAAAAGAACCTGCCTTTATCAGCAGCAGGAATACATGTGCAGATTTGGGATCTACTTTTTTTTGGGGCAGGGGGGTGGGAATGAACCTTTTGTTATCATCTTCATAATATTTCAGAAACAGAAAAATAAGGCAGGTCTCAGCCAATATTTGATTATATAAGCAAAGCATCATGTAACATGATGACAAGTTGCAAAGTCAGTACGTTGTATCTATGCGTTTTTATCTATAGACTTACAAAGTGAAACTTTGTTATAAAAACTACTTCAACTCACTTGAATTCAACAGCTTGTTATTAATCACTAGAAACACTAAAATTGGAAGGCATTACAGAGAGCAGAAGAGCTTCCACACTCTAAGGATAGCTGCCTGTTTCAGACACTGTTAACGCCACAGAAGGACTTTGCCATGAGATAAACACAGAAGGGAGGTACAGGATAACACTAACTCCAGGCGTGGCAGGGCTGAGATCTGGTTAGTACACCCTGGTTAATGCATCTGGAGAAAAATTCCTCGTGTAGCAAGCAGTGTAATGAAGCAACTGCTCATATGCATATCCGTGCTCAAAGGCCACCCCTAGTTATGGGTCAGATGGTGACCACAAGCAATCACCGCCGCCCCCTGAATATGCCGCCATGGACACCTGGAACTTGGACTGTAAGATAAGCCACCACAGCGGCAACTTCAGATAAGATAAGATAAAGGTGGTACTATTGTCTGGGTGTTATGCCAGGGGGACATTAAAGCTTGGGGAGAAGAATGTTTTGCTGATAGTGATCACAAAGAATGCAGACTTTACAGGCCACGAGGAAAGCCAGCTCAGCAATTATGCTGAAATCAGCTCCAACTGGGTAAAAGGTAATTCTGGCAGGGGGAGATTGTGACCACCAACTCATGGCCCACTGACCCAAGAAACCCATCAACTCAAAAGAAAAGAAAGACTGAGCATGGGACTAGTTAGCATTAGAAGTGAGGGAATAATTTAACCAATAGATTAAGAGAACTGTGTAGCCAATGAACATTAATTCCTTTGTTTGCCATAATGTATAAATATGAAAAGTTTTGAACTAGCTTGGGACCCCTATCACTGGGAAGCCCAGTATGAAGGACCAACATGATGCCACTGGATCCATGAGTGGTGACTATCTTCTGCTTGACCTCTCTCCTCTGCTTTCTATTTTTCTGTCTCTCTACCTCACATTCATTGTTAAGTAAAATCTGTATCATTGACTTCAGCATATGGTCTCGTTTGCATCTTAATTTGGGCAGAGGTATCTCTCACTACTCGGATCTTAACACACCGAGTTTGCTCGGGTAATACCATGACAGACACTGTTTGTACCTAAGAGCAGCAGCCCCCAGGGTTGCTCCGGACAGAGTGCAAACATGTCCCAGAAGACACGTAGTAATTTCCGTCTCCTAGCAGGAAAAACCTGCCTCTTCTGAATGCACAGGAAGTGCTATTTCTCATTTCCCTTAAAAATAGTGTAACACAGGATTTTCTGCCATGTACTTTGTGCTAACTCCTGCCTTGTGTGAAGACAAACTCTAGTTTGGCATAGAATGCTGTACTTCACCGAAAGACAAACCTCTAAAACAGGTTCAATTCCTCTAACAATACTCGCTTAGTGGCACAAGCCACGCATATGAGAAGGTACTACTTGAAGCTACTTGGCTATAGGTAATTTTAAAAATGAGGCAATTTTTAGGCAAGCTGCTGCTCCTCATGGCATGTTTAGTCCCGCATAAGGAATGTCACGTTCCCGTGTATTGCTCATTAAAGCCACTAGGTGTCACTTTCTAGCTGGGATCATCAGTTCCAGGCTGTGGTTGTTTAACGCTTGTTCGCTTGCTTTGTTCTAATAAATTGCTTGAAGTCAGAAAGAGGCCTAAATGGATTCTGGAACTGTGATGTCACTGAGAACAGAGCTGGGGGATGAAGAGCGTTTCTGCCTGTGGTAGGCAGATATTTTTCCAAGGATTCTGAATTTGGCAGAACCCCGGAGATTCCAGCTTCTGAGAAAAGCGACACAGCCTGAGCGCCCTGAATGCCACAAAGGTGAAGGCAAAAAACTGCTAGTATAAAAAGCAAAGACTCTTGAACTCAACTCATACTGAATTTTAATCAAAACATAGGTGAGAGATACACTAATGCATAGAGGTGAAATCTTGCTTTAAGAAACAACTTCCATTAAATTGCACTCTGAACAGACAAGGCTTAGAAAACCCTCTATTCTTGGTGCAAGAGCTTCTCTACCTGGCTGACAAGACTGATGAATCCTAGTGTCTGAGTTCTTTGCAGGGAGTGATAACACTCTGATTTCTTTCACTGATGGCAAGCTCCCTAGATATCATGGAATCTAGAAATAATCCAGAAGTCTCCAGCCATCACAGGAAGCCGAAGCTGATTTCATGGGAAGAACAGATGCTTTGGAGCCTTCCTGTTCCAAAGTGCTGACAGCAGCTACCCAGAGGCAGTGATACCCATTGATGCTGACACTGGAGTTCTGGAGGAAAAGGGCTCCTTTTGAAAGGGTTACAGCAGGTAGGTATTGAAAATATTCAAGTCGCTTTGTTACATACTGCTACGTATCTGTCTTCTCAACAGATGTCCAGCCTGACAAACACTTAGAAGATAATTACATCAATACTTTTGGTATGCAGTGACTCAGTGCTTTGGACCAGTCAGTGAAATAGTCAATAGTTCATCTGGGTATTAAGTGCTGGCAGAAGTTAAATCAAGGTTTGATGGATGCTGTTTAAAATTTTCATGTTTTTAACATCGCGAGTGTGAAACTTATCCCGTGGTCTTATAAATCAATGTTAACACGGTAAAAGAAAAACCGATTTACCACTGATTTTTCGAGTTGTAAACCAAATTTTCACTTGTATTCTGTACTGTTATACCCATGGTAGAGCAGAATATAATTTCTAGTGCTATTTTCTCAGCAGGGCATAAGATGGCAAATATATGCTCGAATCAGAGAAAAGTTTCTTTTCATCCTTTTATTAGCCCGATAAATTTCTGCAACAGACATTGAATTATATTGATTATGGGAGACTCCTAACACAGAAAAAGAATGACCAAATGACATCCAATGACCAAAATACATCCAATGTATTTTGGCATCTTCCTAACCTCCTCGCTACTCCACTACTAACTACAATAGCTTCCATTTTCCTGAATTGTAAGCTGAGCCACTGTCAGTATTTATTTAATAATAGTTCTTAAATACAAATAGAGGTATAGTCTGTTCTCTAGTAAGATTAATAGTCTAATCAGATCAAAGTAAGCACAGCTGAAGGAGGGGATTTTAAAACACATAGAAATTGATAACATGTTTTTGCTATTCTGTGTCAGCTCTATCGCCATGATCTTAAAGTGAGTTATAGGGTAGAATAAAAGTCATCAAGGCCTCTGCTTCAAGAGCACAAACTATCCAGGGACATGTTAGGTGTGCCCAGAACATCTAAGTATTTAAATGAGACATAATACTAACATAGCTTGTTAATATTTAAAGATGCTGCTTTTCTTTAGAGCTGTACTAATATCCCATTTCTCTACAAGCTTTCTTCCTCAAATCTCTCCACATACAGACCCCCAGCTTTGATTCTCTCTGGTACAACCAAAGAAACTGTATTTTTTAAAGATAAACATGATTTACTCCCTACCTAAGGAAAAAAAAAAAAAAGACAGAATTTGGAATTTATATTATGCATACACTTAGGTTTCAAAAGACATTATAGTATTCTCTATACTACTATATTTATTAATTTATATCATTGATATTTATAAAGAAAATAACATATTCTTGAAACTTATTCAAAGGGTCAATAATTCCCATTACTAAGATAAAGCTCTAAATAAGAAGACAAAACAACTTATTTTTATAAAAGTTCTATACGTACAGTTTTCCCAAGTTTCGCAATGTGTTTTTCAGCATTTATGTAATCCATAAAGCTAGGATGAGATTTTCTTCTGCGAAAATCTTCATCATTTAAAGGAGTCTCCGGATTTTCCTACGAAGAAAAAAACGTGATTGTTATACATTTCTCAAAACAGAAAAAATTTTAAAGGTCTAGATGGTTAAAGGAAGTTCTTTAACAGTATTTTAAAATCTCTTTTAACTTTGTCTTCATTTGAAATTCTTCAAGGTTCTGAATTTGATACTTGAGGTTCAGCATTTTGAAAATGTCATTAGATCGATTTCAAATTTTACAGTAAAAGATTTTTAACTACTTTTAGTGTTTTAAAAAAGGTTGGTTTTTATTATATATAGCATTACACAAGGTTGAAAAACTCTATTTCTGTAACACTGAATTTGAGAATTGCAATAGCATACTACACAGTGCCCAACATGGTTCCTGAAAATACTTTCCATATGATGTATTATTTTAATTATGTATTTCATTAAATATGCAATTAACTTGGATTTTTTGGATATATATAATATTTGGATTTTTTTAATGACTGAAAGACAGTGCATATTGTGGTTAGCATTTGTCTTGCCTCTTGACCAAGCAACTCCTTATGTCTTTCTGTATCATTATAGCTGAATGCCTAAACTTTTCTGTCAGTGAATTACATCTAGGAATTCCGGCAGTAAGTAGTGAATAAGGGTGAAAGAATCCAAAAAGCCCCTCACTTTCTTAGCGATCATTGAAGCACACACCTGAAATACATTGTGTAATTTAATGTAATTAATATTTTCCATTAAAAGGCAGCATTTGGTTAAAAAAAAAAAGAAGTTTTGATATTACTTACAGGGTCAGAGGGTTTGGTATTTCCCCAGGTCATTATTGTTGAAATGAGGATGAATAACTTTTGTTTTGCAAAAGTCTCCATTTTCTTATGCAGGGCTGTTAAACAAAAGCAAGGATTTTATTTTAAACTGTGTTATTCAAACTGTATTTTTGCTTTTATATAAAGGTCCTGTATAGACATTCATATCAATATTCTATGTGATATGCTGTTTTAAGCAAATGCTCTTCGAGTTATTATCAAATAAAGATAAAATTCAGGAAAGAATAAATAGAGAAATAATTGTAATAAAGAATCAAATTATTGGGAATTGACGTAAGATCCACAGGGCTACATATCATGGGGGAAAAAATCCCCAACAAAACAATGTATACTAGGAAATTATTCATCTATATTGACTGCTGAAATACTGAAAGAAAATTTAAAAGTGTGTGTTTTTCATGATAGGAGAAAAAAAAGCTACTGAATGTAAACAAAATTTATTTTAATATCAAACAAAATAATGAATTTTTTGTTATGCAAATAATTTTGTTGTCCTAGTGTTCATACTATAAAGAGGAATGCATAATTTACTTTAGCTATCATATAAAGAATTATATTGCACTCTCACCTTAAAAGGATTCCAGCTGCCTATTAGAATCTGGGTGTAACAGTAAGAAGAAAGTTTCCAAAAGGCTTTTAGCAATATTTTTTTATTGGACTTTTAAGAAAAATAAACTTTAAATAATTGTATAAAATATTGAAACATTTTTTGAATATCACAGGAGCAAATTTTTTACCCACTTCCAAATGCAAATAGATGAGACTTTGGTTGACAGTTATTTAGGGAAATTACTGCCTACAGAGATATGTCATTTAAAGAGTTGGACCGTTCCATGTCAGTTTCTCTCCCTTCTGAATGTGACATTGCATTCCATGGTTCCTTGCTATTTAACCGGATAGTTTGTACAGCATGTCTCCATCAAGGATCCCAATTTCATACTAAAATGAACTATGAATCCCCGATAATTTCATTATACGTTATGGTAAATTTTGATGGCTGAATAAAACCCTAATTTCTGTTCAGATATAGCTATACTAACCAGAAGCAGCCCATATTGCTTCCTCAATTTGGCGTGCATCCTCAGTGATATTGTATACAACAATTTCACACTCAAGCAAGTGACTTAAGAGTGCTTCTCGAGAAGAGACCTAAGAGAAAAACAGTTAGATTGTGTCATTAGAAAAAGAAATCCTTTTCAAGTTTAACTTCTAGATAGAATGTGGTTTTCTAACACTACGATGCTGGAATTATTCATAAGATAGTTTGATGCAGGGTGCTGTGAGGTGGCTGAAATCGCCACGTTAACCCAAAAGCATCCCCTGCAAGGGATGCCCTGGTGGTGCAGCTCGGCACCTCGCAGGCCGACTTCCAGCCCCCGTGCCGTTGGATGGCACCGAGACAACAGCCCCGCACCCAGGCCAAGATAGCTCAGGCGTTACCAAAGGCAAAGAGTTCGGAGGGCTCTGTGCATGGGATACGAAAGGTTTTTTCTGAAGGATCCAGAGGCGAAAGAGAGCGAGCAGGCCTCGTGTACAAGCTTAAAAGGGGTAACAGAAAAGGGGGCTGGCAGAGCACCAGCAACCAATTACCTGGGGGCAAGGGGCAGGGGGAAGGCAGAGGGATACAACAACCAATGGGGAGAAGGAAGGGGCAGGGTGGGGGACCAGGTANAACAACCAATGGGGAGAGGGAAGGGGCAGAGTGGGGGACCAGGTACCAGACAGGTACTGCCTGATGGGAGAAGTAGTCTTTCCCCATAACCCAAGCTGGGGGAGCTATTTACTTTCTGAGTTGACCCACCAGTGCAGGGGGTCTCCTGCACCAGAGGTTTCTGGCATCTCGGCTTCTACCGTTGCCAGCTAAACCACCCCAACATTAGTTATCAAACTTTTATCTGTCAGACACAAGGAAGCTGATGTAAATTAAATGCTGAAATTTCTAATTTAGAGTACACATTAACATAGATCAAAAATAAGGACTTTTAATGATATTTTAGGATCCATATTTTTAGAGCATTTTTGAGTATTAAAAAATATCCATTACTTGTCCAGGTATTTTAAACAACTATCAGTTGGCAGAATGGAGAAGACATAAAAAAATGTCCATTTCCTTGCAAGATAGCATCCTGTAATTTTTAAGTGCAGATTGTCTGTATCACTTGAGCAAATCCAGGAAATGCTTTGGGCAAAAAACAGTGGTTAAAACTAAACACTGACAGCCATAGTTTCCTGATTGAACAGTCCAGCTGTACAGACATCTGAATCAAAATTTTCGAATGTTTGAAGAGATTCTTCAATAAGAAGAATAATAATCAGTTTATAATCAGTTTGAGACAGACGCAATTCTAGTTTCAGAAAACTAAGTCAAGCAATAAGCAATCACATTCCTAAGAGCAATCTCCTTTAGTTAATTAAACTCTGGACATATACATCTTTATACAAAGATGTAGGTATTCTGAACAATTAGCTGCTAGTGAAAGCTGTGATTTCAGCGAACAATTAAGGGGGAACACTAACTTTGATTCCAGCACCACTACCCTCAAAATGGTGATAAAAGAAAAAAAGATGAGAGATACTTGAGGTGTGAGCTTTGAGAGAAAAAGAAAGCAGACCTGTGGATCATCAAGATAGATTTTTAAAAAAAGTTATGAAGAGGCCATCATCTATTTTCTGTCTGAGTTCCTTCCTTTTACTGTTTGCTGTGTCAGACCTAGAAGAGAGGAAGCCAGAGTGCATGCAGAAAGCAGAAGGAATAAAACAGATATATACAGCTTCCAGCAGGAACAAAAGACCATTTTGTTAGTGCAGGTCATTTTACATGACTTGCGATATTTCTAATGTTGTCTAATGGCAATTTGAAATAAGACTCATACTTACTACATAAGTTTCCTTTGCAAAACGTGGGCTAGTACTCCCTGGTTCAGAAAGAGTACCCACTATTTCGTAGATTTCTTCCTTTGAGGTAGTGGGAACATCAGCATCTGAAGCATTTTCATCTTCTTCCTCTTCTTCTTCTGGGCTTCCAAGCGTCGCCCCAACAACACAGCTGGATAAATACTGCAATATACAAGACACGCAATTGTAAGCAAGTATCTATTGAGCCCTACACAGCTCCTCGCGGTCTCGAGAAGACACCAGCGCCGTATGGACCAGCCCTGCTCCTGTTGCTGGTAATGAGATTCGGAAACAGCTTCCCATTGAAGGGAAAACCTTAGAGACTGCTCAGCCTCAGCTGGAATGTTTCGTCTTGTGTCCTACGCCTCAAAGCCGAAGGTGCTGGCGAGTCCCTGGATCCCCGCTCCGCACCTGGCTCCTTTTGGGCAGGGGTTACCTCACAGGGATGTTCGTTATCGCCCTCCACAGCAATTAGCTGCTGCCTGAACTCTCCCGACCAGCTTTATCCACACCTCCTGCTCCTAGCTCTTTATTTTCACTCCTCATTATCTTAACCCTTTAATTGTTTCGGTCCCTCTCCTCAGCAGCTATTTCAGCCGACCCTGCTGTCTCCCCGGCCGAGCTCCCCGGGGACCAGCCGCGGCTCCCCGGCGGGGGGAGGTGCCTGAGGCAGAAAGAAGCGGCGGCCGGGAGTGGCTGCGGGCCACCCAGCGGTCACCTCGCCGATGCTGCGGCCGCAGTAAGAGTCGAGGTGGTTGAGGAAGACGCGGCGGCCCGGCGGC